>SKCR01033391.1:0-97968 GCA_019454045.1 Zanthoxylum bungeanum | reverse complement strand
TATGACTGCACTTCGTGACGCGTATAGTAAATTTCCATTTTCGCCATTTTTTACTCCGGATTTCATAGTTTTAGCCCCGAGTTGCTTCCAATGCTTCCCAAACTTTATTTATCTGCAAAACAACACAAAAACACATCAAACATTCACAAAACCCGAGAAACTATACAAAATATTAGGTCAAATGAGTGTGAAATATTGATATAATTATCACTCATCAAAAATCATGGGCCCGTGGTACACTTTAGAAGTGAGTTCTAATTTTCTTTTAGAGATTGCTAATAGAGACGTCGACGGGATTGTCCCTATAGAGATATGACGTTTATATATATATATATCTCTGGGATGTATCCAGATACCTGTGACAGAGGAATTAAACATATGTCATGACCTCGACCTGTAAGATTCAACGAGTTTATCCGCGGTCGTCATAATTTACGGGTGGGTAAATTATGGAGATGAAATTGGATTTCGTGACAGATATGCCTGAATCTAGAGAGTCTCACTAGTGAAATATACTCGTAGAGCACTATGACAACTTTTATGAATAATACTGATTATTTATAAGTCGTTTAAAGGTTAAACGAAAAATACATATGAAGGAACCTAATGGTCATTCCCTAATTATTGTGAATTTGTATTTAATGACAGATTTTATTAAATACACATTAATTAAATGTCAAATTGTGATATTTGACATATATCATAAATATATATGTATTTGGATATTTAAAGAAAATATAATACATATATTTAAAATATTTGTATTTAAATAATTATTTAATTATTTAATTGTTAAATTATTAAATTAATTAAATATATAAATATCTTAAGTTTTGATATTTTAGAAGATGACTTGAGTTGCTTTATTTGACTTTTTGAAAATCATTAAATGGTTTAATGATCATTTACACAAGTTGATAAAGCAAACTTTAATGAAACAAAAATTAATATCTAGATATTTTGTATATGCTCATTTTCGGCAAAGGACAAAATGGTAGAGTATATATTGTTTTGTTTCATTTCGATTAAGTTAAGGTTAACAAGTTACCAAAAACAAACACAAAAGAGTTGAGAGAAAAAGTTAAAGATCAAAGAGGAAAAGCTTGAAATAAGTTATTTTTGTAAGTTTTTCTTTAAATCTTTCAACTTAGAAAATATTTCTATCATGCTTAGTTTCAACATGTGTTGCTAGGATGTTGTCTCTACACTTTTAGTTTGTGTTTTAATTGGTTAAGAACTTGTTTGAAAGATGAAAGCATGTATGGTTTCAAAGTAAGCTTGAAATGGTTTCATAAACTTTCTTTTGATTATTTGATAATCAAGTTGTCATTCTAGAGTTGCTAAGCCACTCATTGATGACCTAGAATTGTTCTTGAGTTGTTTCATGATGGTGAGACTTGTTTGGTGTGGTAAAGTTTGAATTAAAGTGTTGGATTTAATTGATTTGGTAAAATTTATCAATTTGAAGAAATTGTAAAATTAGGGTTCTTAACCCTTTCCAAATTTGGGGCTTTTCATATATGTGATGTATTATGGTGTTTATATGATGCATATTAATTTTTGAGTTGATTGGATTTGATCTTGACATGTTTTGAACAAAAATGGACCAAATTGTAAAAAACTGAAAAATTATGGGTGTGTTCAGCAATTACAAAAATTTTGGGGATTGTGTTGTAATCTGATTTTGATGTGTTGGACATGTTGGAAATCATTTTAGAAATGATTTAGAATTATCCAAATAAATCTTGTGTAAAATTTCAGTTTTTAAGTATTGGATAATTAAATAAATAAGTTTATTTAATTGATCCAAGAAAAATTATTGAAATCGAAAAATTTTGATTTTCCGCGATTCCAATGCGTTATCGGATTTTCGCCATAAACCCCTACATGGAAGATGTTCATGCCGATTGGTCGCATGAGGATATTCTTGAGGCTGAAATTGTAACTATAGCTGAACCACCGTTAGGAATACCCACCGATGCGACGCCACTTAGGACACTACCAGCCATTGGGAAGTCGAGTGAGACCCCAAGCACAAGTGAACTGACGAATATTCTGACCAGAAATCCAACTAGTCGTGTGACTGAAAAATCAATGATGGAGATGAAGTTGATATATAGGTTTCCTCAATCTATAGAAGTTAGGTTAGCTACGTCGACTGAGAGGATTGATTATAAAGTTCCTGGGTGGATTGGGTTTATGAGCGTCCTTTTGGTGATGGGTTCAGGTTCCCAATACCCAAGTTAGTTTGGGAGGTATTGAACCACTATGAGTTAGCCCCGTCCTAGTTGATACCAAACACATGGAGAATTATGTTGTCGATTTGGTGCATGGCGTTTAAGTTGGGAATTGAGTTTGGGGTAAGGGATTTGCTGCATACATACTACATGAAGGAGCATATGAAAGAGAATGGGAGATATCATTTATATCTTTGTCAGAAGAATGAACTTTTGGTTTTGAGGCTTACAACAAATGATATGGGGTATTGGCAGAAATTTTATTTTTTTGTAAGGGGAGAGAGTGTATTCGGGTCGACTGTGGCCTGTCGTATTCTCGAACATTGGAATTTATCGAGTGAGTGTTTTACCTTGCTTTTTCATATTTATATTTTTTATTTGTATGACTGAGGTCTTTGTTTTTCCATTTGTAGGTCTTCAGTGAAACAGAACTTTTGACATCAGCAGTCATGTCCTTTCGAATACGAAGTTCATCCTTAGCATGCCCGCCCTTGAGAGAAACTGGAGAACCGTTCTTGAAGAAAGGAGATTGAGATTGACCCTGTTGTGGAAGGAAATTTTCGATCCAGAAGGTATCCTTTTGGCCTCTTATAAACAAATTTTGGCTGTGATCTTGGCTACTTGGCCGCGGCGCCAAACTCACGGGACTTTTGTATGGTTACACGGAAGGGGCGTCGCGACGCTAGAAGTTGGGCGCCGCAGCGCCAGTCATTTTCTCTAGCTTGCCGATTCTGCGTTTATGCTCTTCCCGCGTGCTTCCGATGCGTTCGTATGGTCGCAAAACACGTACAAATGCCCCAAGATCCATGTATCAATGCTTCCTATAAATAAAACATAAAAGAACTACAAAATACATTAAATGATACAGAAACTAATAAAATAATAAACTAATAATGCAGGAATAAGTGGGTATAAACCGCACTTATCACTAGCCCCTAACAATCAAATGGTGGCCTCAACCTGCAGATACAATCGCATTGTCACCAACGCCTACTTGAAACAACTTATATTACATGATTTAATACAGATACGGAAACTTAAATATACCACAAGCTAATGTTCCAGATTAGCCTATATGCTCATAAAATGAAGGCCCTCAATTGATTTCCATTAATAAAGCCAAAGGGCTAATATCATCATATCTGCGTGGGATGATAAAATACAGATCCAGATTCATATTAAATTTTATGGATCCGATCATGTATAATATTTTACGGATCCGGATGTAGGTATTATTCTTACGGATATCCGGATATTTAGATCCGCAAAAAAATCCGGAATTTTCTTTTTTATTTTCAAATTATTTAATTTTAAATAATTAAAATAAAAATAAAATAATATTCATAACTAAACAATAACAATTCTACATTTAAAAAAATATTTACAATTCGAAATCTATCTAAAATAATCTAAATCTAAGTATAAAATTATAATAAAATCATAACTAAATATAAATTTCAATAATTTTCTTAATTTATATCCAGATCTGGACATCCGGATTTCGGATTCACTTAAATCCGAATTCTTACAAATCCTATAAAAATGAATCCAAATCCGCATTTTTATTAATGCGTATTCGGATTTTTTCAGATCCGACTCCATGCGGATCCGAACCGAATCCGAATATATTTGTTCTACATGTAGGACATAGTGCAAGGGTTGCGATAGGTCCCGGAGCATGGCATGATGCCCTTTCAATTCGATCAAATCCCGGGTGTCCAAGGTGCTTGCACAGCCTTGCCCCTGCTGTTTTGTTTTCACGTCCGACGATGCTGGTTGCCCAATGCTTTTGTAGTCCCAACGACATTTGCCTTGTGATTGCAGTTCGTGCAACGGGTGTAATCTTAAGCATCACACTAGCACGATAAATCAATAGCATGATAAAGTTTTCATCAACGGTGTGACCACAGTATAACGAGCTACCCATATGAAGGAAGGTTGTGAATAAGATTGTAAGTTGAACAGTGAATTCGTTTTTTACACTCAAATCGAGATCCTATTATCCGCTTTAGATACTCGATACATTGTAAGAACCTACATGGCTTTAGGCGTCAAGGTTCGAACCTTGAACTTCGCACTTTGCGAGGGAAGGCTTCTTACATTGAACTTTAGAACAAATTTGTATGGAAAATTGAGCCTATCCAAAACAGAAAAAAGGATGTCAATTGGGAAAAAATGAGCACCACCTTCAGCTACAAGCTTGTTTTCTATTATATGAAATTCAAAACGTACGACCTAACCTCAAGGCTTGACAAAACCATACTGTGTTTTGTATTTCCAAGTCATTAAACATTGTAGCAAAGTAAACACCAATTTCAACATTTTAATACAGCTTTAAAGTTGACTAAATAATCTTCAAATAATTTCACAAAACTTCAAATTAATGCACTTCTCTAAATTCTTTTCCCGGTGCATACTGCATATATATATTAACTGTCACAAACTGTTGCTTCAATTTCTATACCCATGGAAACTAAAAATATAGAGTAGTTGAACAATCTTACATCATTAATTTTATTTGGCACGAGACTCGCATTCAACTGGTTGCTGGAAGGAAGACTCTGATGAGTTCTCTCACTGTAACTTTTTTTCTACATGTGGGGCATTTGTTCTGAGCGGCTATGGCAGACTTAATACATGCTTTACAGAAGATGTGGCCACATTTCGTGGTCATCTCCTCAACTAATGGTCCCATGCAAATTGGGCAAGTGAAGATAGGCTCCTTAGGAGGAGGAGGAGGCGGAGGCGGTGGAGGCACTTCAGCATTCTCTCTCTGGCAATAGAACATTGAATCAGTCAACCTAGACAATGTATTCATTGAACACGCACCAAGAGTACACAAGCAGAGAGACACAGACAAGCAATAACACTACTCTAAATAGAATGAAAGATAAAAGATTTTTTTCTTGTTTCCAGATAAAATTGTACCCCACACAGGTATAACTATAAGTATAGGACGTCAGAGAAATGCAGCTATTACCATAGAGTTGCCAGTGCCTTCCAAATTTATGTAATTGATAGTTTGTGGGTTAGGTAGAACCCTTTGGCGCTTGTTACGATTGTTATGAGTCAAGCCAGTTGTTCTTTGTCCTACAATAATCATATGCATAACAATGAGTGAGATGATGAAACAAAGAACTTTGTGCACCTCTGAGCGGGACAGAGAAAGAGAGATTTGAGCTACACACGTAACTTCACAGGCCATGTTTATAATAAGAGGATAAAACAAATTAACAGAATAGATATGATCAATAGCAAAATTCATATAATTAGAACCTAACAAAAACAACACAATGGGGCAGCAGACACTTACTAGATGCTTCTCTAGAAGTTGCATCAATTTGAATCAATCAATTATTTTGCTACCAGAAAGTGGCACGTGCATCATGCCCAGAGAATTAATGCATAACTATATTGCAACTGATCATAAGAAAGTTGAACAAACTTCGCCAACTTACCAAAAAACTTTTTAAATGGTTCCAACATTTGACTTAATTTGACAAATCCATAAATAAATTTCTGCCGAACCAAGAACACAAAAAACAAGGTTAATACCATGCTTCCCTTCCCAGTCATTGGCTACATATTTTCAATGGACTACCACAATTTCGCTAAGTAGGAAGAATCTTAAGAAATCCAACAAATTAGTAACCGACAATTCCTTCAACGTGCTTACAAAAGAGTTTGATAACTAGGCTTCTACTGCAGTTAATTGCAAGTTGCACACTACCTCTGGTAAATTGTTAGTAGATCCGAACTTGAAGCACACACTTCATTTTCAATCTTCTTTTACGAATCATTGACTCATTTACACACCTAATTCCTCTGTTCATTAAATCATTCTTAATTACTGAACGAATAGAAATGGAAGGAGAAAACTATTAAATTAAGAATCTATCTTCAAGAGCTATTGATTATTCCAAGGCTAGGACTCGCTTCCCATCTCCCAACCTTATCAAGTCACATGTAACAAGTATGATATATAATAAAAATGGTTTGATGATAAACACATGGGGGTATACATGAAAGCACACAAAAAAAAAAAATGCTATAACAGAAACAAAGTACAGAAGCTTGGCAACATTACCTGAATCTAGATCAACTAAATAAACCCTTCCAAGATTCCTTCTAGAATTATTTTTGGCCTAAATAAAATTGAACAGTCAATAATATCCATTGCAAGACAATTTAATCCCGAGAGAATTCTTATGAAAAAACAGGAAAAGATAGAATTCAAATGACAGAAAGGTTACCTCAGCAAAAGCCCTTGGAGATGATTCAATAACATCATCATCAATAGCCTCAACATCAATTGGGGCAAGTGGGGCAAGTGGTATGTACTGTTGTTGCTGGCTAGCTTGCACTTCCTCAGACCTGATCTCATTCGAAGTCCCCTCCCGATCTCTGCTTTCACACGGTGGTGCATTAAGATCCAACACTGCTTTCCTCCGTCGATACCCTCTTAGAGGAACTCTTGCCGCCTCAGTGTTCATGATCCAAAGAACAGAGTTTTGTCCCCCGTTTGCAGCTTTAGAAACACCTAAAGGGATAGCATCGAAGAAAAGTAAACTTTTAAGTTACCAAAATTGAAACCCCAAGTCAAGTAAAACTATTAGCACCCAAATCCATCAGGCATTTCACTTCAATCTTTGCTAAAATTCATAACCCTAAAACAGATTCAATTCCATACCACATACTTGCCATAAAAGCATTAATCATAGAGCAGCATCATCAAATTCAACCTTAACAAGTACCAACTTCAACAGATATATGCATCCAAACACTCATACTCTTAACTTCACTTTGGAATTTTACATTAAAATTAAGAATCACTCAGCTGGGCATTAAAAAAAAATGACAACTTTATACCAAAATTCATGTCCCAAGCCCTTCAAGTGACACCAAAATCACTGACACAAAACATATTAAAAATAAAATATCAAGAACAATCGGGCCGCAAAACGAATCATAAATGAAATGCACTGGAAAAATCGAAACAGCCAATATGATCAATCCATTAAAAACCTAGCCGATCATCGAATGGAAACGGAAAAAAAAAAATTCAAATTGAAGATTCCAACCTCAACTTCAAGAAGAGAATTGAGTCAATTGAAGAGATGATTGTTTAAGAATCGAAGCTAGAGAGAGAAAGAGATAGTGAGATTTTTTCTGTTTGAGGAGGAACGATTGGGAGACGCAACGGTTGATTTGAAGAGTTTTTTTCTTCTGTGAGAAGGAGATGGGAATGGGGATTGGCTTTTCTAGCTTTGGGCCGCCATCAGACACGCGGATCTGTAAGGTTTTGAAGGCGGCCACGTTGCATTATCAGTAAGACGCGGTCCGTTGAAATTTTGCTACTCAGTTTTCGTACATAATACATGATGTAACATTGGTCCACTCTTTCTTCAAATACTCGTTGCATTTATGGCTTCTTTGGGAGTGGTGTTTTGGAAAAGATGATATATATTCTCGTAATCGGAATTAGATGGATTAGAATGAAATAAAATCGGAATGAGTAGAAATGAAAATAATAAATTAAAATCAGAATAAGTTATTTACTTAACTGTAAAAATCAGAATCGGAATTAAAAGTATTACCATTGATGTGTTTATTTTATCCAGTAATCGAAATGAATTGTTAAAAAGTTATAAAAATATCATTTGTTATAATTATATACTAATTTATTATTTAATAATTATTATTAATTTTTTATGTATTAAATTACTCATTATTTAATTATTATTTTATTAAAATATTAAATATTATTTTATTATTGATTATTGATTAATAATTTTTATTTATTATTTATTATTTAAGCATTAATTAATTATTACTTTATTAATTAATTATTAATGTATTAAATAACTGAATATTAAATTATTCTTTTATTAAATTATTCTTTTATTAAAATGTTAAATATTATTTTCGTATTAATTTTATTTATTATTTATAAATTAAGTATTAATTAAGTATTACTTTATTAATTAATTATTAACTTATTAAATTACTAAATATTAATATATTATTTTATTAAATAATTATTTTATTAAAATAGTAAATATTAATTTTTATTAATTATTGATTAATTATTAATTATTAATACATTTATTTATTATTTATAAATTAATATTAATTAATTACCTTATGGGTAATATTATAGTTTCCCATTAATAATTCATTCTAATGGGGTGGTGGAAATGAGATTCACATTTCTCATTCCCAAATATGTGGACCTAGGGGTGTGCATCGGTCGGTTCGGTCGGTTAATCCTTGATTTTTTAACCGTAACCGAAATTTTTGGTTAAATAAAAGTGTGACCGATTTAACCAATTTATGACACATAACCATTAACCAATTAACCATTATATTTCGGTCGGTTATGGTTAATTCGGTTATTAACCAATCCAATAAATTAAAATTTAATATTTTTTTATATTTTTAATTAGTAAAATTATATATGATGTAGGTCGGTTCTACCAATTTTTTCGGAACGTTTCAACCAGTCGAACCACTAACGCATTAAATTTTTTGGATTACTAATTTGATCACATATCCGATTCTAAAAATACTGATTCTAACTAAATTTGATTAAATATATCTATATTTAATTACATGCGAGAGAAATATTTTTTAAACTCTCGATGATTGTCACGGCCTCAGATTTCCTTCCAAACCTGCCATGTTAGAAATTTTAAGGGTCACGAATCCACCACGATGCAAAATCTACAAATTTGAAATTTTATGCATTTTTACCTTTAAATTCTTGAGAGAAATTAAAAAGAGTCAAAACCAAGCTGTTAATGCAGCTTGTCATTTGAATTTTATTAATTTAATTTTCGGGTAGTATTATCAAATCAATATAACTACAACCAATTGAGAGTTTACATGCAAACTATCTTAACCGTAACCGTAACCGAATAATCGAAAAAGTTAAAAATTTTAACCGCAATAACCGATTTAACCGAATTAACCGAACCGTACTAAAAAAATGGGTCGGAACGGTTCGGTTAATCGGTTAAAACCGATTAATGCGCACCCCTATGTGGACCCCATTTTCATTCTCATTCCTATTTTTATTCAATTTTAGGAAGTAAACAATATTATTGAAAATGATTTTCATTCTTTCATTCACATTACTCGGAAGTAAACACATCATTAGGGTTGATAAAAGATTCTGAATCCTTATCGAATTCAAAAAAGGATTCAGGATCTCGTATTGTTTGGGACAAAAGATCGTCTCGAATAAAAATTTTAATCATGATTCAAGATAATTTTTTATCCAAAGTCAAATCATTTGATCTAAAATTTATGACGATCTTTTCGTTTAATATCAAAAATCTATAGAGATTTGGAACGATTTTTCATCTGAATTATAATCGGAATAAGACTCACACAAGATGGGACAGTCATTATAAATAGTCTTCTATTTTTCATAGAGAGGATATCTTCAAATTTCAAACCCATGACGAAATTCAACAAATCTTTTCAAAGATGCCAATAAAGGAAATTACACAGACTGCTTTAGATAATGTATTCAATTGTCACAACTCACAAGTCTGATATTCCTTTTTAAATGACAATCATCAAATGCTTTGTACTGTATTTTTCTAAGGAAACGATCCTAAGCCCACTCTCTTGTTATCTCACATGGTACAGAAACCTTGAAGCTTTAGAAATGGTGTGAAAACACAAGCATAGCAAGATGAATGAATAAAAAAGAAACTAAACACCATCAAATGGATAGATTATATTTTGAAATACTTCAAGGAGAGTAACTAAAATGACGTCTATTCAGGTGGGGACTCTATGGATTATGCAAACACCCATAAGGCTAATACATCAATCACAAATAACAATTATTGATGGTGGTTTTTCACCCTGATGAAAGTTCAAATGTCGAGGAGTGGTATAATTGATTTTGTACTTGGCCAAAAACGGATGATTTAAAAAAAACAGATGATAAAGATCCCAATGGTCCAGAAAGAGATAGGGATTTATAGAGAGACCTGACATAATAGTACAGAAGAGTTTTCACAAAAGAAATAGCATTGTGAAAGATGAGGCAAGTTGAGATACCAACCCGACCACATGAACAGTGATGGATTTGGGGTTTTCTGTGAGTTTGTTGAAACCGACCCAATGAGGTCCCTATGTGTCAACCCACCTGATTAAGAGAGCTAGGGGGAAGCTTTTATAGTATCATTTGTCTCGGTATGCCGACGTGTGTTGGAGTCATGTGACGTATGCCCTGGTTGAGATGATAAGTTTCTATACAGCTAATGATGACGGTGGGAAAGAAATGGTTCTCATTGGAAGTAGCCCTTGCCAGCCATTATAGGCCGGTGCAGTGGCAGGTAGGTGGCAGAGCAAAGCCGCCATAGGCCAGTGCAGTAATGAAATGGGTGAATTTGATTGGCCTATTTGAGGATAGTTGAGGAGAGTTGCGATGACAATGACGGCAAGATGACATGTGCTGACGTCATAGGCGGTGAAATAGTGAATTTGAAAGCTTGTATAAAGGGGATGAAGTCTCAGATTCAAGGGCTAGAAAATTCCGCATCTCACAACTTGTAAAAAAACTAAGAGCTTAAGAACTAGTGATAAAGAGAGAAAACTGGTTGGTTACCTGACTGAGTGAATTGTACCGGGCTAGTATAAGACCCAAGGTATATTATCAATTAGTGAGTTCATTTCCCCTTTGTAGATCGGGTCGGTTTTGACCCCGAACAGTAATAAAATACACTCAATTTCTCCCGTGGACGTATGTTAGAGCCACTTTACGTCGAACCACGTAAACTCTGTGATTTATTTGTCTGCTTACTATGTTTGCTTTGATTCCCAACTAACTAAACAAATTCATTATTGTAGGAGGTTTGTTCGAGGAGTTAATTTCTCATATTACCCTTAAAACGAAAAATAGCCATCAACAACAATCACAACAATAAGTTTGCACAATTTATGACAATGGAGTTAGAAAGAACATGAAATCACAAATTGGATAGTTTTTAACTAAAAGAGGGGAGCTTTAGCTTTCTTCTCTTAATGACAATGGAGTTAAAAAGAACATGAAACAACAAATTCTATCAGTTACTTTGATCACAAACTACATTAACTGATTGGTAGACGCTGATCCAACAGAGGAACAGAAGCTGAAGAAAAAGGCAATCAATGATTGAATAACATCATACATGATTTCTCATTTATCAATTATTCCAAACATGCCATGAAAGGGGAAAAAATACAAGTAACCAATAAATGTTCTCTTCAGAACCACATATCGAAGTTAAACACCTATAGATCTTGGTTTTTATGTAAAGTTACACATAAGAGCTTCTCGGTTAATCTGACCATAAAAGAATTAACTGCACCTCTATCTAAGATGATCCATGAAGATTCAAAGAGCTCATGGAAGGACTCAGCTTCAATCTCTGCAGCTGCATTTCTGAAGGCAACCCCAAATGCATTTCCTTGCAGGGTCCCAAGTCGAGGGTTCCCACAAACCCCAACAATCAACCACTTTATTTGGTTCTTGTGATAAGCAAGCACATAGCAGAGGCTTCATTCTAGCTCCCTTCTCTCTCAATACATCCATTAAAAAGTAGCAGAATTTAGTTAAAGCCTGGGGGTACCCCAAAAACTTTGTATCAACTGAATCTTCAAGCTTCACCTGCCTGAATTTCCTTCCACTTATAATAGCACCGCTCTTTGTAATGGCTGCAATTCCTTGCCTGAGAATTGCTCTTTGTACCTTAATCGCCTGCTGCATTCCAGATTTCAACTTATCAAGATTGCTCATCAAGCCACCCCAAATTGCTTTGAAGCACAAGAGCAATTCGAGTTTACAAATGACTCAAGCAGTGCAGTAACTCCATACACCACATCTGCTGCAGATACCCTCGAGCTGTAGTGTAGCCTTAAGAAACTCCAGTAATAGAAATCAGTAAGCCCATACTCAGGTAGAAACCTTTCAAATTCATCCTTCATCTTCCGTATTACTTCAAGATTCATGTACTGAAACTTTTGCTGGCAATAGACAAGCGCAAATCCCATTCTAGCAAGAAGAAGCTTTTAAGCTTTTTCATCCCATTGTCACTCCATGTCTTCAATTTAGCTGCAATAGATGATGAGCACAACGTCGAATCAAATAAATTCCACTCCTGCAACAGCATAAGTCTCGGTTCCTCTTCATATGCAATTTTCACAGATTCCAGTGCTCGAATCTTCGTCCCTCTCCCTCACTTTCACTGTCATTTTCCTCATCACTATCAGAATCCTCATCATCTATCCCCAAATCACACGCATTAGACAGAGCTGAAACATCAAAATCATAGACCAAATCAGCCTGCTGCTCATCATCTGGCGGTACAATACTACCACATTATCATTTTCGGCCGGTGACTATCAACCACAAAAACACGCGCCTTAGTGCCCAAATCAAGAACCTTTTTCAAGTCACGGTGAGAACCCCAATTAATCAACAGGATCGAAATCGGGGTCTCATAAGCTGAACTCAAACTGGGACCCCGCATATTTATGAATATCTTGAAAAGAAGAAATCGGATAACAAGCATAACGGACAGAATCGGACTCAAGAACACGGAGAATAATTTTTAGGGCACAGAGCGAGTCCACATCAGAGGTTGATGGGAACACCAAAAGAGGCGCAGCAGAAGAAGCCACGGCCGATTCACGAAGACGGGTATATAACACATCTAGGTTTTTCTCTCTAACCATGATTGCTCAATCTGAAAGAATAAATTTTTATATCTATAACCCTAATAAAAAAAAATTGACTACATAATAGCTCAAATTTACTAATTATTTCACTAAAAATATGAAATTAGGAACAAATCAATAATCTATAATCTGCCCATGGTATCAACTTTATGATTCGAGAATATTAGAGTGAGAGATTGGAGTTGGAGTACCTGGGACTAGTATAATCCGACGCGAGAATAGGGATATCCCTGTTCTGGTTTAGCGTTGTATGATAAATTAATAAGATTAAGATCTGTAAGAGAGAGGGGGATGATTTGCTTTTGATTATTGAAATGGAAAGATTTGTGCGAACTTTTTAAATTTTAAAATCAGCCGCCAAGTTTTGGCGCAATCGCTTGCCAGCGTGAGAAGGAAAAAAAATTCTATGCGGGCGACCACACTGCAAAATTCTATGCGGTGCTTTCAGCTTTGTGTCAGTTACATAGTCATAATATTGATTCAATAGAAGTAAAATTAGATTTTCACAAAAAATGATATATACTCTTCATTTAGCATAAGAAAAGTAAAATTATCTCATTAATAAATCATAATTTTTATTAATTTATAACACGCATTTTAATAAATTCTTGAATTAAGCAAAAACTATTATCCCTACCCACTTATATGTAACTTCCCCACCACCTTGAGTTATTATGAGTTCTACGGAGGCGCTTATGTTAGAGTTCGTGATCGAATGTCAATCCATTTAGTTTTTGTGAAATAGTTTTTTAATATAATAACTGTATTTTTGATTCATTGATATTATATATATTATATATATGATATTATCATCTTATCATTTATTTATATTTGTGATTTAATTGTTAAATGTATGCTTATAAATGATAAATACCTTAGAATAATTAAGTAGTGATATAGTTACAATTGTTGTAGTGGTTAGAAAATATCACTATACATTATATTTTTAAGATATTCTTGGTTGATAGTTTATTTACACAGGTTAATTTATAAACCCATTAGACTAATACGTGTCATATATCAGGATACGATTTCAATAGTTTATCCCAATGAATTATGAGTTTTGGAAGCTCGTATAGAAACATAAATATTCATTTAAAATGAGTATTGAATGACTTATTAGAATACTCGAAATAGAAAGAACACAACACATTCATCCACACTTTAATGTCATGCATATCAAAAACATTTTATGGTCTGACATTTGGATGTTCATTAGGTGTGAACTGATGGCCATGAGAACATATGCGTATTAAGATATAATCTGTCAATATGTGTGTTGAGATTTAGGTATCATGTTTTCGAGATTATATTTTATAAATATTTGGCTAAAGTTAACCTCGAAAAATATTTATGTTAGTTATGATAATATTATAAAATGATTTTCTACTTATTATTGGAAACAAATATATATATATATACATATATATATATATATATATATATATATATATATATAAGTAGTACATATATTGTGGGTTTTTGGGCGAAAGGCGCGGCGGAAGCGCGGTTCGGGCGAAATCGTAATTTTAAATTTTTTTCAAATTACGGAGTAAATTATTCAATATCTAATATGAATAATTTTTTCATATTTCACCTAAACATGTTTATTTGATATCAAATAACGACATAAACAACTAAGAAACGTCGCAAAACTTTTACGAAAACGTTTTTCCGTAAAATGACGCAAAACGCATTTTTGACCGAACCGATCACCCAATATTTATGGGGACTGCCCAGGTCAGCCCCAATAGTGTTAGGACAATTCATGGGCTGCCCGAACAGTGACAAATTCACTGTTTGGACATCCGTCACCCGGTTGGCTCAAAAGTCACCCGGTAACGTCATTTTTGGTTGTTTTCGCTTATTTCAACTCTGAAACACTTTCCGGTAATTATTCCAACTCCCAAAACACATCCAATATATTCATAAGACATATTTTTCATTACCAAAAAATCAAATATTCCAGGTCTGAAACAGAAAACAAAAATGTCAATTTTTCATGCTTTAAATCCAAATTTTCAAGATTAATCCAATTAATCAAAACACCAACCAAAGTCACCACACATGAACCACCCAAGAAAAATTCTAGACATTACAAGAGTGGTCATAACACTCTAGAATGGCAACATATCATCAAATGATTAAATTGAACCAATATTACAATAATATTGCCCAATACTACTTCACACATGCTCCAATTCTTCCAATTCATCCACCAAAACCAAAAGCCCCAAATTTAAGAAACAAAGGAACCCTAGAACCATTCTAACAATTCAAGAAATAAATTTCCAAGCTCAAGAAGATTAAGGATTACCTTTTAATCTCCAATTTCCTAAGCTTTTTTCTTGAATTTCCTTCATTTCCTAACTTGAATCATCAAGCAACTATGAAACTCATTTTCCCTTTGAAGCTCTCGGCAATGGAGAAAAAATTGTGAAGAAAACAAATTTTTTTCAATTAAAATGATGTGTGACCGACTTTAGGGGCCATTTTGGTCATTTTACAAAATTTAATCCAATTAAAATTATTAAACTTTATATTTGCCAATCATAATTGAACAAATAAAGTTTAATTAAGTCATGTCATGTGTTCCAATAATAATTAGTCATATTTTATAACATTTATGAAATATAGATATTATTTAATCATTTAAATATTTAGCATTTAAATATCTAAATAATTAATTAATATAATAATTATTATATTATATGTATTTTTATTTACAATAAATAACAAATACATATATTAGTGGCATGTGTCAAAGTCTCATTTGACAATTAATTAATGTGTATCTAATCAAATTATGTATCAAATACAAATACACAATAATTATTAAATAACCAAAATCCCCTAATGCATGTGTTATCGTTTAACCGTTTAAACGATTCGAATTAACTCATTTAATCTCATGAAGTATTATGAATAATCTGTATTATTCATATCGCGTTGCCCAAGTGCACAACGAGTACACTTCATATTGTGGGACTCTCTAAGTTTAGGTTTATCCATCACGAAATCCAATTTCGTGTCCATAATTCACCCACTCATGAATTATGACGACCACGGATAATCTTGCTAAACTATGCAAATCGAGGTCATTGCATACGTAAAATCCCTCCGTCACAGGCTATCCATATTATACCTGGGATATAGATGAGAACGTCAAATCCATTCGGTATAATATAGTCGAATTTCAATTTACGATCTGTAAATAACACTCGAAACTGATTTCCGATGTTATACCACGACCATGGATTTACTAGAATACAATATTATATTAAATAGAATAAATGATAAACTTTTATTTGTACCTCCGATGCGCAAGTATTTTTCAATTATATAACAATTATACAAAAGAAAGTTTCAAATCCCAAACTTTTCAAGATTCGAATTTTCTATATATGTATCTGTAGAAACGAATGGAACCTTAATTAAAGAGATGAATAAGTGTTAATGGAGCATAACCCCGAGAATATTGAAAACTAATTTGTTAACACTCAATATCAACGAATCAAATTATATAAGATTCGATTACTCCCACTAACCAATTCCATCATGATGGAATCATGGAAGTTTAATATTGAGTAAGAATCACATTCATTAAATAACTTTAGAACTAATTGCTTTAAATTCACATGTTTGATCATATCAAACATCTTTGAACAATTCAAAGATTCACGATGAATTTTGAAAATATAGTTTCCAACACTTCAAATAGAATATCTTTGAACCATTCAAAATATTCTATCTGTGTTTTATCAGAAACATATTGAAAGTTCTCGAACAATTCAAGACGTTCAATATATTCTCTATTAGAAACACGTAACTAAGTCATGAAAAATCATTAACTAAGTTACGAAGTGAAGAAAACTATCTAAGACAATTTCTAATTCATTAAACTACATACATCTAATGTATTAGTTTAATAAATCTGTGATCAAATGACAATCATTGGTTAAATGAGATTTAATCACATCCTGAATACAATATTCATTAAATGGATAAGGATATGTGGTGTGATCTTGTATCATACCATAATTTACCATAAGGAACATCTAATGCTTATGTGACAAAAAATCATAAAGCATTGTTCTAAGTTATTTAGTTAACCGAACATTTTCTTAATGTTCATCTTTTCATGAATGACACTACTAGTCATATTAAAATATGTAACAACTGTTTATATAGAACAAGTAACTATCCAATAGTCACAAGTTCTGATATCAAATATCAAAACAATTATTAAACATTATTTTAAATAACTAGATGGGAGATCTAATATCCAATACCTACAATTGTCGTATTGTGAGAATCATATTCTTTATACACAACTATACACATCTCATTTCTTAAGCTTTATAATCCGCGTTCAATTATTCACAACAATTGCAAATGATTGATTAGTAAATTGTGTCAGACACGTGACTTCTAAAAATCACTAAAGCCAAGAAACGTAAGATAAACAAATACTAATGGGGTTTTCTTAATGCTAGTCAAGAATCTCGAGACATGAACTAATTAAAGTCAATTCTTACTGCACAAGAAACAATTATTACTAGATAACTATATCCTAAAACAGATATCTATTTAGATTACCTATCATGACTTAGTAACTAAGTCACTAACCATCTTCATTTTTCAAGAAAATCGGAACAACAGTTCCCGATGGTTTGAACTAATCTAATAATATATAAGTCTACTGTCATTCTAGAACCTATTCCAGAAATACGCAACCATAAGTAAAGTCAAAAAACATATTCAAGTAATATGCATGCAGTGGATTAGAAGTATAATTCTATAAACAATATAGAATAAATGAAAACAAAAGTAGCAAATTCCATAAAATTACACACTGCTTTAGTTATGGATTTTTAACCCATCAGTGTCTCTCACTACTTTACGTAATACCGTAATCCCCAATGGAGAATGTGAATTCAATAATTAAATCGAATTCCATAGTGAGAGTAGGATCTCATGAATATATTTAGACTTACAACTTAGGCATAGTCTCACCTACGTATATTCATTAGGCAGACTACTCATTGTCAATCACTCACCAGTGACTTCTGATTTTGTTCCTGACCGTTTCTCGTTATGACAACTTTGGCACGTTCACAAGGAGGTGTATCAAGGTTTCACTTGCCAATTACAAACTCAAGCTACCGATATAGTCCTGACAGCTTTGGCACGTTCAGGATTTCCACTTTCACTTGAATTTGTCTAGTATCAATATACAATCGGCATGGATAAAATTCTATCAACTACAACCTCACTGCTTTGGCACGATCTCGGAATGCAGCCATAGAAAGTTACCCATAAACCGTATTGACAAGACGGACCAAGGAACATGCATCCAATACACGTTACTTTACAGCTATATTTTAAGCGGGGATTTTCCTCATGGAAGTATTACTCCACATCAAATGCAGAATTTTAATCTAGATCATTTTCTAAACAATTCAATTCAACCTTAGAAAACATAACTCAATTTAACCATTAAATTTCTGTTACGTTTCCGTTAGCGTATAATCGAAAAGTCAAGAAACGTATAAATTACATGCATGTGCGAATATTAAAATTGTATTACATATCATATATCAAGCATGACTAATGTAATGGATGAAGCATCAGACATGCTCTGATACCATTTATGTGGGTTTTTGGGCGAAGGGCGCGGCGGAAACGCGGTTCAGACGAAATCGTAATTTTAAAACTTTTTCAAATTAACGAGTAAATTAGTCAATAACTAATATGAATAATTTATTCATATTTCACCTAAACATATTTATTCGATATTAAATAATGACATAAATAACTAAGAAACGTTGCAAAACTTTTACGAAAACGTTTTTCCGTAAAATGACGCAAAACGTGTTTTTGACCGAACCGACCACCCAACACTTATGGGGACTGCCCAGGTCAGCCCCAATAGTGTTAGGGTATTTCATGAGCTGCCCGAATAGTGACAAATTCACTGTTTGGATAGTCGTCACCCGATTGGCTTAAAAGTCACCCGGTAACGTCGTTTTTTGCTGTTTTCACTTATTTCAACTCCGAAACACTTTCCGGAAATTATTCCAACTCCCAAAACACATCCAATATATTCATAAGACATATTTTTCATTACCAAAATATCAGATATTCCAGGTCTGAAACAGAAAACAAAAATGCCAATTTTTCATGCTTTAAATCCAAATTTTCAAGATTAATCCAATTAATCAAAACACCAACCAAAGTCACCACACATGAATCACCCAAGAACAATTCTAGGCATTACAAGAGTGGTCATAACACTCTAGAATGACAGCATATCATCAAATGATTAAATTGAACAAGTATTACAATAATATTGCCCAATACTACTTCACACATGCTCCAATTCTTCCAATTCATCCACCAAAACCAAAAGCCCCAAATTTAAGAAACAAATGAACCCTATAACCATTCTAACAATTCAAGAAAACAAGAAAAAAATTTCCAAGCTCAAGAAGATTAAGAATTACCTTTTAATCTCAAATTTCCTAAGCATTTTTCTTGAATTTCCTTCATTTCCTAACTTGAATCATCAAGCAACTATGAAACTTATTTTCCCTTTGAAGCTCTCGGCAATAGATAAATAATTGTGAAGAAAATAAATTTTTTTCAATTAAAATGAGGTGTGACTTACTTTAGGGGGCCATTTTGGTCATTTTGCAAAATTTAATCCAATTAAAATTATTAAACTTTATATTAGCCAATCATAAATGAACAAATAAAGTTGAATTAAGTCATGCCATGTGTTCCAATAATAATTAGCCATATTTCATAACATTTATGAAATATAGATATTATTTAATCATTTAAATATTTAACAATTAAATATCTAAATAATTAATTAATATAATTATTATTATATATGTATTTTTATTTACAATAAATAACAAATACATATATTAATGGCATGTGTCAAAGTGTCATTTGACAATTAATTAATGTGTATCTAATCAAATTATGTATCAAATACAAATACACAATAATTTTTAAATGACCAAAATCCCCTAATGCATGTGCTATCGTTTAACCGTTTAAACGATTCGAATTAACTCATTTAATTTGATGAATTATTATGAATAATCTGTATTATTCATATCGTGTTGCCCAAGTGCTCAACGAGTACACTTCATATTGTTGGACTCTCTAAGTTTAGGTTTATCCATCACGAAATCCAATTTCGTGTCCATAATTCACCCACTCATGAATTATGACGACCACAGATAATCTCGCTAAACTATGCAAGCCGAGGTCATTGCATACGTATAATCCCTTCGTCACAGGCTATCCATATTATACCTGGGATGTAGATGAGAACGTCAAATCCGTTAATCCATTCGGTATAATATAGTCGAATTTCAATTTACGATCTTTAAATAACACTGGAAACTGATTTTCGATGTTATGCCATGGCCATGGATTTACTAAATCGCAAACACGTGTAGGATGTAAATGGTTTTATGGCGAAAATCCGGTAACGCAGCGGAAAATCAAAATTTTCCAATTTCAAAATTTCTCTTGGATCAATTAAATAAACTTATTTATTTAATTACCCAATTATCAAATTCTGAAAAATTACACAAGAAACCAAATTTCTTGGTAATTACCGCACTGCCCCAATACTTTGCAAATTGATTATTTTAGTCCTAAAATTGTCAAATTTAATTTTGGATGATTCTAAATCATTTCTAAAATGATTTCCAACATGTCCAACACATCAAAATCAGATTGCAATAAAATCCCCAATTTTTGCCTAATTGCCGAACACACCCATAAAAATTCAGATTTTGTAATTTGGTTCTTTTTTGTTCAAAACATGTCAAGATCAAATTCAATCAACCCAAAAATTAATATGCATCATATAAACACTATAATACATCACATATATGAAAAGCCCCAAATTGGAAGGGGTTAAGAACCCTAATTTTACAATTTCTTCAAATTGATAAATCTTATCAAATCTTTTAAATCCAACACTTTAATTCATTCTTTACCACACCAAACAAGTCTCACCATCATGAAACAACTCAAGAATAATTCTAGGTCATCAATGAGTGGCTTAGCAACTCTAGAATGACAACTTGATTATCAAATAATCAAAAGAGAGCTTATGAAACCATTTCAAGCTCACTTGCTAACTATACATGCATACATCTTTCATTCAAGTTCACAACCAATTAAAACACAAACTATAAGTGTAGAGTCAACATCTTAGCAACACATATTGAAGCTAAGCATGTTAGAAATATTTTCTATGTTGAAGACTTTAAAGAAAAACTTACAAAAATAAAGATTTTCCAAGCTTTCTTCTTTGCCTTCAAACCTTTTTCTCTCAACTCTTTTGTGTTTGTTTTTGTGACTTATGAACCCTTAAACCCTATAAATCAAACAAAACAATTTATACTCCAACTTTAAGCATTGGCCGAAAATTTGGAGAAATAAATAAATATCTAGATATTTTTTATTTCATTTAATTTTTGCTTTATCAACTTGTATTTTAAATCATTACAACTTTAATGATTTTTCAACAAGTCAACAACAGCAACTCAAGTCGTTTCCTAAAATATCAAAACTTAAAATATTTATATTTTTAATTAATTTAATTATTTAAGAATTAAATAATTATTTATTTACAAATATTTTACTTATATGTATTATATTTACTTTAAATATCGAAATACATATATATTTAAGATATATGTCAAATATCATAATTTGACATTTAATTAATGTGTATTTAATAAAATCTATCATTAAATACAAATACACAAAAATTAGGAAATGATTATTAGGTCATTTTCGCATGTATTTTTCGTTTAACCTTTAAACGACTTATAAATAATCAGTATTATTCATAAAAGTTGCCATAGTGCTCTACGAGTATATTTCACTAGTGAGACTCTCTAGATTCAGGCATATCCGTCACGAAATCCAATTTCATGTCCATAATTTACCTACCCGTAAATTATGACGACCACGGATAAACTCGCTGAATCATACAGGTCGAGGTCATGGCATATGTATAATTCCTTCGTCAAAGGTATCCAGATTTATCCCAGAGATATAGATGTAAACGTCAAATCTCTATAGGGATAATCCCGTCGATGTCTCTATTAGCAATCTCTAAAAGAACACTTAGAACTGATTTCTAAAGTGTACCACTGGCCTATGGTTTTTATCTGATTGCTAATCATATATGGACTACCTATGCTCTGTACACAGAACTTCCGGATCCTCTCTCGACACACACAGGACACCCTGAGGATCTATCCACACCCAACGAACAGGCGGAGGTCTGATCTAAATAGATCGGTGACGTGACTGCCATCTAAGTGTGGAAGATGTCTCATGTGCCCACAGTGGTATCTCAAGTCGAAGAATCACAAATGCTACTCAACCCGAGAATATTCTTATTGATGTTGGTGTACTATCCATTAAGAATCTTCAGTGATTCATTCAGTGTTTATCCCCTATAAACACCTACACGTCTATATGAGTCTCCAAGACTCATGGTTCATTGAGAAACCATTGGAATCATATATTCCAGTATACGACATGTTCCAATCTCAACTGGTTTACTTTACTGACCAAGTACTATAAATCTTGACCAAGAACTGTCTAAGAATGATAACGTCATGATACAACTCAATATCAGTTGCGATGCTTTTGCAACTGTATAATGACTAATCATCCTAAGGTCTATTAAGTCTTTACCATATAAGAAGATATATTATATTATAGAAACAGCTCATTTTATTCATAATAAAGCGTTTACAATAGTATTTTCAAGAAAATACAACGGGGAATTGGCGTTCTGAGCACCAACCCCAATAAAATCTCCCACTTGCCTAGTGCCAATATTGATTGTAACTAAACCCATTGACTCCACATGTTTATCAAATAACTTTGGAGGTATGGCCTTTGTAAGCGGGTCTGCTACATTATCTTCACTCGGTACCTTGCACATGATAATATCCCCTCGCGACACTATCTATCGAATGATGTGGTACTTGCGTTCCACATGCTTCGACTTCTAATGCGCCCTCGGTTCCTTTGCTGGCACAATGACCCCAGTATTATCACAGTATAACGGAATCACATTCTCGATACTTGGGACAAATCCTAATTATGTGATAAAGTTCCTAATCCATACAGCTTCCTTTGTAGCTTCAGAAGCTGCAATGTATTCCGCCTCTGTGGTGGAATCTACTGTTGATCCTTGTTTGGAACTCTTCCAGTAAAGTGCACCTCCGTTAAGGGTAAAGACGAATCCAGATGTAGACTTTCTAACATCGGGATCTGATTGGAATTCAGAATCCGCATACCTGTTAACTTGCAGTCCACTTCCTCCATAAATTATCAACTTATCTTTAGTACCTTTAAGATACTTCAGGATATGTTTAATGGCCATCCAATGGTCATTACCTGGGTTGGACTAATATCTACTGGTTACGCTAATAGCAAAACTGATATCAAGCCTAGTACATAACATGGCATACATTATGCTACCCAAACACGAAGCATAAGGTTGGTTAGACATTCTAACATTCTCATCTTCTATTTGTGGACTCATCTTCTTTAAAAGATGAATCTCATGTCTGAACGGTATATTTACTGTCTTACACTTACCAAAATTATACCGTTCCAAGATCTTATCTATGTACGTTGATTGGGATAACCCAATCAACTTCCTTTCTCTATCTCTATAAAGTTTTATGCCTAAAACATAGGAAACTTCTCCCAAGTCCTTCATGGAGAAATTCTTACCGAGGTAAGCTTTGACGCCTTACATCATCCATATATCATTCTCAATGCTTAAGATGTCGTCAATATAGAGGACTAAAAATACAACCATGCTCCCACTGGCCTTCTGATATACAGTAGATTCTTCCGAATTCTTGAGAAAACCAGACTATCTAATAATCTCATCGAATCGAAGATTCCAACTTCATGAAGCTTGTTTAAGTCTATAAATAGACTTCTTAAGCTTACATACCATACCCGAGTTTTCGCTGGACGCAAAACCTTTCGGCTGTTCCATATAGATTTCTTCATCAAGAAATCCATTTAGAAAAGCCGTTTTGACATCCATTTGCCAAATCTCGTAGTCATGATACGTAGCTATAGAAAGCAAAATCCTAATAGACTTAAGCATTGCTACTGGTGAAAAAGTTTCATCGTAGTCGACGCCAGGTCGCTGCGTGTAACCTTTTGCTACCAGTCGGGCCTTATAGGTTTCAACTTTTCCATCAGGCCCGCGCTTTCTTTTGTAAATCCATTTACAACCGATAGGAACAATTCATTCGGGAAGCGGAACCAAGTCCCAAACTTCATTCTCATGCATTAGTCTAACTCGGATTTCATGGCACTTTTCCATTTCATGGAGTCGATGTCCAACATCGATTCTCTATAGGTAAAAAGATCAGTCTCTTCAACTAAGAGAACATCGAGACTCTTCTCTTGTACCAAATACAAGTGTTCAGGAGGTCTAGATACCCTTTGTGACCTACGCAGTGTGTGTATTGAAGTTTCATCATCTACTTGAACTTTAGGTTCTTCCAATGGTTCATTGTTTTCAAGTTGGACTTCATCAAGTTCAACTTGTCTATGATTACCACCTTCTGAAAAAAATTCTATTTCTAGAAATTTTACGAAGCGAGCTACGAACATATTTCGATGCTCGATATCATAGAAAAGATATCCCTTCGTATTCGAAGGATATCCAACAAATCTAAACTTTTGCCATCGAGGTGAAAACTTATCTTACTGAGTCATCCTGACATAGGCATGACAACCCCAAACCTTAATATAACTAAGATTTGGTCTCCTACCAGTCCTTATCTCATACGGAAATGTAGGAATAGCTTTTGAAGGAATCTTATTCAAAAGATGTGCAACTGTTAAAAGAGAGTAGCCTCATAAGTAATAGGACAAATCTGTAAAACTCAACATTGATCGGACCATATCCAATAAAGTCTGATTTCTCCTATCAGACACTCTATTATGTTGTGGAGTACCTGGAGGAGTATATTGAGCGAGAATCCCATTCTCCTTCATATAATCCATGAACTCACTGCTCATATATTCGCCGCCTCAATCAGATCGAATGCATTTAATATATTGACCAGTTTGTTTTTCTACTTCATGTCGGAACTCTTTGAACTTTTCAAAGGTTTCCGATTTATGTCGCATCAGATAGACATAACTGTACCGTGACAGATCATCAGTAAAGGTAACGAAGTACGAATAACCATTGTGAGCAGTCTGACTTAGTGAACCACATACATCAGAATGTACGAGTTCCAGTAAGTTAGTGGCGTGGTGTGTAACACCAGAAAATGGGGCTTTGGTCATCTTACCTTGAATACACGATTCACAAGTTGGATAGGGTTTAATGGTGAGATCTGGTATCAAACCATTCCTAACCAATTGGGTAAGGCGTTTAACACGTATATGACCTAGCCACATATGCCAAGGTTCTGTATTATTAACAACAGGTAAACTACGTTCATTAATCCCAGTATTCAAAATATCTTTAGAAGTATGCAATGTGTAATGACCATGCTCATTTGGACAACAAATGATCTGAATATTACGTTTATCATATAAATACAAAGAACAGTTCTTAATATTAATACGATAACCTTCTGTATCTAATACAAAAAGAGATATAATATTTGCTACACATCTCGGTACAACGTAGTAATCATACAACAAAAGGTTCCCATTCGGCAAAAGGTTCTCGCATACTCCCACTGTAACTGCATCCAGAGAGTCTCCTCTCCCAAAGCGCAACTGCATCTCGCATACTCCCACATGCATGCATCAAGTAAAGATTAAATTAAACATTGAATTTAAAAGGCATAATCATATTAGGGTGTCCAGAATTTGACTCACTCTAATACCATTTTGTAGGGGGTTCTATGGCCAAAATCCGGTAACGCAGCGGAATCGCGGAAAATCAAAATTTTCAGATTTCGAAATTTTTCTTGGATCAATTAAATAAACTTATTTATTTAATTACCCAATTATCAAATTCTGAAAAATTACACAAGAAACCAAATTTCTTGGTAATTACCGAATTGCCCCAATACTTTGCAAATTGATCATTTTAGTCCTAAAATTGTCGAATATGATTTTGGATGATTCAGCAATTTGCTCGATTCTTGGAGGTCTTCAAAAAGTTGTATATCAACATTCCATTTGCAGAAGTGTTGGAACAAATGCCCAGTTATGTCAAATTCATGAAACGTATTCTGTCACAAAAACGGAGATTGGGAGATTACGAGACAGTACCATTGACAGAAGAATGCAGCGCCATCATTTAGAGAAAACTTCCCCCAAAATTGAAAGATCCTGGCAGTTTCACCATCCCATGCACCATAAGAGAACATTACATCGGTAAAGCTTTGTGTGATTTAGGTGTTAGTGTTAATTTGATGCATTTTTCGATTTACAGGAAACTGCAATCAAATATCTGATTGCGAAAAAAGATGCCAAACCTAGATTGATCCGTTGGGTACTTCCGCTAGAAGAATTTGACGTGGAGATCCGAGACAGGAAAGTGACATAAAACCAAGTGGCAGATTACTTATTGAGGCTCGAGAATGGAGAAATAGCTGGTAATGAACTAACAATCAAAGAAACATTTTCATATGAACAGTTATTTTCCATGAAACAACAAGATATCCCTTGGTATGCTGACTATGTAAACTACATAGTATCGGGAAAATGACCGTCGGAATGGACACATCAACAACGAAAGAAATTTTCAAAGAAGTCAAGTATTAAGTCTGGGATGAGCCGTACCTGTTTAAACATTATGATGATCAATTACTGAGATGTTGTGTTCTACAGGAATAGGTCAATAGTGTCTTGCAGCATTGTCATTCATCACCATACGTCGGACACTTTAGCGGGAATAAAACTGAAGCCAAAGTTCTACAGTCAGGTTTGTTCTGGCCCACTCTGTTTAATGTGACAGGTGTAAGAGAACGTGAAATATTTCGAGGAGAAATGAAGGACCTCTGTAAAACATTCTAGAAGTGGAGATATTTGATGTATGAGAGATTAATTTTATGAGACCCTTTGTTCCATCATTCGGAAACTTGTACATACTAGTTGCAGTAGACTACGTCTCTAAATGGGTTGAAGCAATTGCACTGCAATCAAATGATTCAAAAGTGGTGATAAAATTCCTTAAAAATAATATTTTCCCTCACTTCAGAACACCTCAGACGATTATCAGTGATGAAGGCACACATTTTTGCAACAGATATTTCGATGCATTCTTATCCAAATACGGAGTTACTCATAAAGTTGCCACTGACTACCATCCACAATCAAATGGACAAGTTTAAGTTTCAAACAGGGAGATCAAAAGAATCCTGGAGATAACCGTTAGATCAACATGGAAGAACTGGTTTGAAAAATTGGATGACGCATTATGGGCCTACCGGACAACTTACAAGACACTCATCGGTATGTTCCCATATCGAATGGTGTTTGGAAAAAACGTGCCATCTGCCAGTGGAGCTTGAACACAAAGCATAATGGGCACTGAGGAAGTTAAATCTTGATCTACAAGCAGCAGGTGAAAGACGGCTCCACCAACTTAACGAATTTGAGGAATTTCATCTACATGCTTATGAGAATGCCAAACTATACAAAGAAAAGACGAAGAAATGGCATGATAAAAAAAGAACGCACAGACAACTGGAGCCAGGACAGCAGGTGTTGTTATACGATTCACGGTTGAATTGAAACTTTTCCTTGGAAAGCTGAAATCAAAGTGGTCAGGTCCATTTGTAATTACTTAGGTGTTACCATACAGATTTGTTGAGATATACAACCCAAAATCCAACAATACATTCAGGGTAAATAGCCAGAGTGTCAAGCACTATTGGGGGAATCAATTGAGCGACAAAAAGAAAGTGTCACACTTTCAGATCCAGCCTAACGTTTGGGCAGTCATGTCTAGCTGACGACGTTAAACTTAGCACTAGCAGGGAGGCAACCCATGCAATTTGTGTATATATTCAGATTTGGTGTGTTTTATTTTTTGTGTGTTTAATTTTTGCAGGTAAAGTCATTTCAGGATGGAAGACGTTCTCTCAAATCTTCACAAGTAATTTCATTCTCTCCCTCAAAACTCTCTGATTAAAGTCTACAAAGCTCGCTTGGAACGAATGAGACTTCTGATGATCAAAGGTATTCCTACTGACATTTGTTGGATTATTGAAGCATGAGTCCAATTGGCAGGTGAGTCCTCTGACTCTTTTGTGTCATATCTGCCTGGTTTAGGAAGAAGCAACTATGCTAAAAAAAGAAGACCTAAAAGAATAGGTGTTTGCTATAAATGTGCACGCATGGCATGTAATACTCATTGTCATTCTTTAGGAATGGTGTCTGATAACCGTGAAGATAAAATTAAATTCATTAGGGATGGCTTGAGTAAGGAGTCTTTGGATTACATATCATTAACTCTTGAGACACATCCCAATGGATATGTGCATCACACAATTCACATGTTATATACACAGTTTCGAAAAGAAAGACAACAATTAAGTCTCGGGAATCTGACTTTAAAATACCTTATTTGCCAATTTATAAGAAAAATGGATGGGAAGCTTATCCCTGACGCATAGACGTCATTCAAGCCGTTACTTCTTTTAAATATTATTCTCTTTGTATTTATCTAATAATTGTGATTTATTTTGTTATTTTCTTTTATTTTTTCCGACAGGATCCAGACTTTTTGACTTTCACGATATATTTTACTATTTATCAGATAATTGTCATTTGGTAAGTATTAGTGCTATTATTACTCACCCTTTTTCAGGTTCTATAGATTCAGCTCGTCATTTCACTCTTGAAGACATTCTGATTTGAAAAAAAATAGAAGCAACTTCAAGAAGACGAGTTGTTAACATCTGTGTGTTTTGTGGTACTCGTGTTGGTTCTAAACCAGAGTATGTTGAGGCAGCACAAGAATTGGGTAGAGTCATAGCTGAAAGGAATATGCACTTAATATATGACCTGACTTAAAGCTCGCTACATGAATTGAAGATGTTATAAAAAATATATATATCTGAAATACGAGTAATTAAGTCTTCAAGGGTGTCTTAACACCTAGTGCCCTAAATCCAACTTGTTTGGGAGTCACTGACCCAAAGCTCGCTACATAGATGGAAGATATTGTATATAAATTAAAAAAAATCAGAGAAAATATTTCATTGCTTAAAAAAGTGTGAATTCTGATATAACTTTAGAACAAAAATATTACTCTCTTTTCAACTACACTTATGAATATTGTGGGCATAATGATTTAATTAATACTTTGTTGGTTGTGTATATGAAGAATGGTAAAAATAATTGGAGAATTTACTTATTTAGTAATTTAGAAAAAAATAAAACAACTACTATGTTGGATAAAGAGTTTCATCTATTTAGTCACTAACTTGTTTATTCTCTTTTCTCTTGTCTTTTTTCTTTTGTGTGCATTAGTTTTATATTGACGTTTTGTTAGAGTTGGTGCTCAGAGTGCCAATCCGGATCGTATTTATGTCCGATTCATAAATACGATCAATTATATTTTCCATAATATTACTAATGTTATGGTAGCACCCTTGTCTTTTATACGCTTATTCGATCTAATTGCGATTAGATATCTGATTACGATTATATCAAAACTGAATCTGATTCAGTGATGTGTGTACATTAGACAAAGACCCTAGGATTTACAGTATAGTGCGCAATTACAACGTAGTTTGTAATTGACATTGGGAAGCGCATTATTAGTTGTATATCCTTAAATAAAGTTCCTGGTCAAGATTTGCTAACATGGGTCGATTAGTAAAATCCGCTGAGACCAGTACATGTCGTATATCGTGACTTGGTCCGATGGTTTATCCCAGTGAACCATGAGTCTCAAGAGACTCGTATAGACATGTAGGTGTTTATTTGATAAGACACTGAACGACTCACGGAAGGTTTCTTACTATATGGTACACCAACATCAATAGGAACCTTCTCGAGTTGAGCGAGCATAGTGGTCCTTCGACTTGAGACACCACTGTGGATATATGAGATATCCTCTACACTTTAATGTCAGTCATGTCAATGATCTAGTCATGATAAGACATCCGCCTGTTCATTGGGTGTGGACCGATGCTCATGATATCCTGTGCGTATCAAGATAGGATCTGTCAGTCCTCTGTACAGGGCATAGGCATCCAGCACGTGTTTACGATCAAGTAAATCCATGGCCGTGGTATAACTTCAGAAACCAATTCCGAGTGTTATTTCGAGATCATAAATTGAAAGTCGATTGTATTATACCGAACGGATTTGACGTTCTGATCTATATCTCATGTATAATAGGGATGGCCTGTGATGGAGGGTTATACGTATGCTATGACCTCGGCTTGCATAGTTTAGCGAGTGATGAGTGGTATTTATATCTCTATTTCGCACTCATCTAACCTAATAATTTATATAGTTTCTTGGGTTTTGTGAACGTTTTGATGTGTTTTGTGTTATTTTGCAGATAAATAAAGTTGGGAAAGCATTGGAAGCAACTTGGGGCCAAAATAGAGAAAAAATGACAAAGGGGTATTTTCGTAATTTTCGACGTCGCGACGCCAAGCACTTCAGCGTCGCGACGCCTAAAGTGCGCCGGCCATGCTAACGTGCGCCGAGGGACACGTGTCAGAATCTGAGAAATTGGACTTGCTAACGTGCGACGGATCTTGCTAACATACGTCGTGCCACGTGTCATCATCACATAAGATCAACTAAAATGCGCCTGATGCCACGTGTCACAATCCTATTGGACCAAACCATACGCGTGCCACGTGTTGCCTCCTCATTGGACCGAATCACAAGGCGAATCACATGCTGCCACGTGTCAAGCTCTCATTGGACCGATCATATGCGTGTGCCACGTGTCATATTCTTATTGGACCGAGAGCTCAGCCAATCACCGTGTGCCACGTGTCGTCTTCTCATTGCACCACCTTCACCGCGTGCCACGTGTCACCACATGATTGTGCCGACAGAATCCGCGTGGTCAACCCATGTTGACCGAAGACGCGTCTTGGCGTCGCGACGCCGGTTCCATAAAATTTCTATAAATTCAGGTCTTCACCACTTCATTTGGTGTGCTTTCCTTGGGAGCTTTTCCCTGTTTTTAGAGGATTGCATCTAGTTTTTGTAAATATAAATAATATTTAATTTATGTATTTTAATTTTCAGTAATAATAGTAGTTCTTCTTCTTCTCTTTTCTTTTATATTTTGTAGTTAAATTTCTGCTGGGGTAAAAGGTGAAATATTTAATATAATTATCTAGGTAAATCTCACTTAATTATAATATTTAAATTATAATTTAACCGGATTAATTAATGTCAGACTTTATTACTGCCTATATGGTCGGGTTAAATATAAATTACTTTACCGCCTATATGGCTGGTCTTTATGTGACATATAATTACCGCCTATATGACTGGTGTAGTTGGAATAAATGGATTACCGCCTATATGGCTGGTTTTAAATGTTTAACATTATTAATTCCTAAGAAAGCAGAACATAAAATAATTTATATATTATAATAAGTGAGATTCCTAGATAAGAAATATTAAATGTGGATCCTCTAACCCCCAGCATTTTATTTTATTCTAGGGAAGTGATGAAACACAATATTCACACACTTAATAATTGATTTTCTTTTTATGGATAATTCTTTAGTTTGTTTATTGAGTCTTAAGCTTAAAACTTATTGTTGTCTGATCACCAATAAGATTGATATGGTAAACTTAAAATGAACTAGACATAGGGATTTTAGGTTTCAGCCTTAGATTCAATAGCCCACGATTTTCCTTGAGAATAGATAACCCTTTTAATAGATTTCCTTACAGGATAGACATATACCTGTCGGGCAGGGGCAGCCATAATTGGAACTTAAACTTAATGAATCCAGATAATTTGGTTGACATAGACATATGGTTCAATTGGGTTATACTGGGTATTTGCGTCTGACCATCGACAGAGGCTTTTGCATATTTTCGTGTTCCAGGTTAGCAAACTGATTTATTACACATAAATAAGAGAATCAATTCATCTTTATAATAATATTGTGTGGAGTCACGACCCTAGATCCTTGAGTCTTTTCTTTTATTTTCCTTAGTATTTTCTTTTGAGTCTGTTTTTATTTTATTTTGCAAAACCACATTCAACCAACCAAAAGCAAGCAATTCCCTTCTCCCTATAATTAGATAACTGTAAATAAATAATATCAATAATTAATAACAACAGTAGGAATTAAGTCCTCATGGGATCAATATTTTTATACTACTTGAACGATACGTGCGCTTGCGTTATACGTGTGTGTTTACGCCGGTCAAGTTTTTGGCGCCGTTGCCGGGGACTTATTTTTCTTGAGTTATTAATTTTGAAGCTATCTAATTTACTTGTATCTAATTTTCTTTATTTTTATCTGTAATTTTTATTTCTTTCTTTTGTTTTCAGGTGATTGAAAAATGGAACATTATTGGGAGATTGAAAGATCACGAGCTTTACTAGAAGATACACCCCAATTCTGGGAGCAACAGTCCGGTTTTCTGAGGCCTGTTGTCCAGCCAAACAACTATCACTGGATGTCAGAATCAAGCAATACTACATTTGCTCATCAGAACGAAATGGGGAGATGTGTGATTTGTGATGGTAACCACTCGAGCGATCAATGCATATACTTTTCAGAGTGGCAGAATTATCAGAATCATTTAAGGTACGAAGAACCATCATATTTTCCATCTCATCCACCATCTACCCTCGATTTCCATCAACAATCAGAACCATCAGAGGAAGATCAAATGATTGACATGCTCAAAGACTGGGTCAAGAAACAAGACGAAAAGTTGGATACAATGCTTGAAACATGCCAGAATCAATTTGAAAGTATTCAGAGATAATCAGAATTCATTCAGAGACTGACAGATCAAACGAGACAATTACCTCAAGAAGAATTATCAGATGAAACTGACAAAACCTTCGAGTACCCAGAGATCCACAATGACACCTTAACAGAGGAGGAGGCTGATCAGTATCAACAACCAGATGTATCAGTTCAGGAGCCCAAACCGGCAAAGTCTCTATTTGACTTTTATTATTCAGATTTTGACGAGGATGAAGCTGATCTATTTGTACCAACTGAACCAACAACGTAGGATCAAACTTTCAATCCTCAAAATGAAGAGCTTGGAGCATGCTTTACCATGATGTTTGATGAAGATCTACCTGAACCATCCATTCCAGTCGTATCAGAGGATGAAGACCTAATGTCAGAAACATCTTTACATCCTCAGGCAGATACTTATGGAGCATGCATTTCACAGATGACAGATGAAGAGTTGAATACAGAAATTTTAAAATACATCTGTGAAGAAAAGGTGGAGCAAGAAACAGAGCAAATGGAGGAGCAATTGTCAGACCAAATTGAAGATCCAGAGCATTCAGACGAAACATCACTGTTTTAGGGAGTACAAATCAAAGATATCACCCAGAAGCTTGACAGAATGGAACTTCCATTCCAAGTCAAGCACCATATGAGACCTCCTGATTTTCTTTCTTTCTTTTCAGGAACCAATGGAGCGACAAAGAATAAAAAGGTGGCACAAGCACTGAATGGGACAAAATTCTTTTTGCCACTTTACCATTGGAAGAGACCCTTCAAAAGCAACGCTCATGGGATTGTCTTTATTCGGAAATCTAAAACGACACTGAAACCTCATTGACAGATGGATTTCAGTCACGTCTAGCTGAAGACGAAAAATTTAGCGCTAGCAGGGAGGAAACCCATGCACTTTGTTGTAATTTCTATTTTTATATTTTGTGTATACATGTTGTAGAGTTTTTAATTTTGTGTGTTATTTTTGTAGGGAAAAACACAAACAGAGCATTTTAAGACATAAGGAATGGTGTTTGGCAATCACAAAGATGAGAACCAATTCATTAGCGATGGCTGAGTAATGAATGAAATCTTGAGACGCATCCTAATGGATTTATATACCAAATGAGTGGCGTATTGCGTACACAATTCTGTTACCTTAATAATTGCTTTGATTTGCTTTTCTATTTTTATTTCCCTTTATTTTCGCCGACAAGATCTAAACTTGTTGACTTTCATGATTTATTTTAACGTTAATCTAATAATTGTCATTTGGCAGGCACTAGTGCTACATTACTCACCTATTTTCAGGTTCTATAAATTCAGCTCTACATTTCTTTCTTCGACACATTCAGATATACATCCAAATAAGAGAAAGAAAATGGAAGCAACGTCACAGCAGCGAATCAAGCGAATTTGTGTTTTCTATGGATCTGATTCTGGTAATAAACCAAAATTCATTGAGGCTGCAAAAGAATTGGGGAGAGTCATAGCATAGAGAAATATGCACCTAGTATATGGCGGTGGCAATCTTGGAATGATGGGAAGCATTTCAAAAGCCGTTCAGGAAGGTGGCGGTCATGTTTTGGGAATCATTCCAAAACCTTTGGCGGACAAACAATTAATTGGACCAACAAATGGAGATGAACGCATTGTATCAGGTATGTCTGAACAAATCCATGAAATGATCAATACTGCAGATGCGTTTATTGCGTTACCAGGTGGGCTTGGAAAGTTTGAAGAAATGTTCACCGTAGCATCATGGGCACACTTAAACATTCATCGGAAGCCCATTGGGTTACTTAACATTGAGCATTTCTTCGATTTTCTGTTTGTATTTCTTGCGGAAGCCAAAAGACATGAGTTCGTCACAAAATCAGTACATGATATTTTCCTGACTGCAACAAAGGCCGAAGAATTAATTGACCAAATCCTAGCCTTTGAACCAAAACTTGACCCCATTCTTTCCAAGTTGAACTGGTCAGATATCAATCGTGGTAAGAAGCGTAAATTGGACATATATCTTAATCGGTAATTTTTCGTAGATTTTCAGCTAACCAGGTACGACTTTCTTAACTCTTCTTTTACTGTTTAAGACATTGGGGACAATGTCTCATTTAGGTTTGGGGGAGGGAATTAGTTGATCAGTACCTTGTTTTTAGTTTGTGTGTTATTTTTATTATTAGTCCTAAATTTTTCGAAAAATATTCTTGCGTTTTTGTGTTTTTATTTTGACTAAAAAGGTGAAATTGGTAAGAGATAGCTGAGTAAGGAGTTTTCACTTCTGAGACGTATCTCAAACCATTTTTGAAACAAGTTAATTTTTGTTTATTTCCTTTTGAATTATTTAATTTGTGAATTCTCTTTAAAACTGACTAAAATGGATCTTCATATGCTCAGTTGACAGGTATTATCAACATACATAGTAACATACGGACATGAACTGTAATTGAAAAGTTTAGAATATTCAGTGCTCTAGTTTAATTGGAGGAATCATCTCAAAAAGTGATGGAGTAAAAAAAAAAGTCTGAGGTCCGAGTTATTAAGTCTGTAAGGGTGTTTTAACACATAGTGCCCTAAAGCCAACTGGTTTGGGAGTCACTGGCCCAAAGCTCGCTACATGGATCAAAGATGCTGCAAAAATATATATATCTGAAGTCTGAGTAATTAAGTCCGTAGGGGTGTCTTAACACCTGGTGCCCTAAAGCCAACTGGTTTGGGAGCCACCGGCCCAAAGCTCGTTACATAGATGGAAGATATTGTATATAAATAAAAAAAAATCAAAGAAAAAATCAGAAAAATCAGAAAAATTATTCCATTGCTACAACAAGGTGTGAAATCTGATAGAACTTTAGGACAAAAATATTACTCTCTTATCAACTGCACTTGTGACTGTTGTAGGCAAAAATGAGTTGTTTAATATTTTGTTAGCTGTGTATATGGAGAATGGTAAAAATAATTGGAGAATTTACTTATTCGATAATTTAGAAAGAAACAAAACAATTAGTAACTTGAAGTAGAAGTTTCATCTAATTAGTCACTAACTTCTTTATTCTTTTTTCGCTTGTCTTTTTGCTTTTGTGTGCATTAGTTTTACTTTCTTTTTTTACTTTTGTAAAATGTTTGTGGGTATCATTGTTGTAAACCCTCACGAGACTACAACTCGTCCACTAGGGACACCTAGGGGTTTAAAGGCTTGTTGCATACGCTAAATGCAACTGTGATCCCTACGAAAGTGTCTTAGTTATTTTTGTTATATTATTTTGTGTTTTGCTCGAGGACTAGCAAATATTAGGTTTGGGGGTGTGATGAGTGGTATTTATATCACTATTTCCCACTCATCTAACCTAATATTTTATATAGTTTCTCGGGTTTTGTGAACATTTTGATGTGTGTTGTGTTTTTTTGCAGATAAATAAAGTTGGGAAAGCATTGGAAGCAATTTGGGTTCAAAATAGAGAAAAAATGACAAATGGGCATTTTCGGGCGTCGCGCGACGCCTAAAGTGCGCCAGCCATGCTAACGTGCGCCGAGGGACACGTGTCAGAATCTGAGAAATTGGCCTTGCTAACGTGCGCCGGATCTTGCTAACGTGCGCCGAACTTGCTAATGTGCGCCGTGCCACGTGTCATCATCACAGAAGATCAACTAAAATGAGCCTGATGCCACATGTCGCAATCATATTGGACCAAACTATGCGCGTGCCACGTGTCGCCTCCTCATTGGATCGAATCACCGACGAATCAAATGCTCCCACGTGTCAAGCTCTCATTGGACTGATCCTATGCGCGTGCCACGTGTCAGATTCTCATTGGACCGAAAGCTCAACCAATCACCGTGTGCCACATGTCGTCTTCTCATTGCACCACATTCACCGCGTGCCACGTGTCACCACATGATTGTGCCGACAGAATCCGCGTGGTCAACCCGTGTTGACCGAAGACGTGTCTTGGCGTCGCGACGCCGGTTCCAGAAAATGTCTATAAATTCAGGTCTTCACCACTTCATTTGGTGTGCTTTCCTTGGGAGCTTTTCCCTGTTTTTAGAGGATTGCATCTAGTTTTTGTAAGTATAAATAATATTTAATTTATGTATTTTAATTTTCAGTAATAATAGTAGTTCTTCTTCTTCTCTTTTCTTTTATGTTTTGTAGTTAAATTTCTGCTGGGGTAAAAGGTGAAATATTTAATATAATTATCTAGGTAAATCTCACTTAATTATAATATTTAAATTATAATTTAACCGGATTAATTAATGTCAGACTTTATTACCGTCTATATGGTCGGGTTAAATATAATTACTTTACCGCCTATATGGCTGGCCTTATGTGACAGATAATTACCGCCTATATGGCTGGTGTAGTTGGACTAAATGGATTACCGCCTATATGGCTGGTTTTAAATGTTTAACATTATTAATTCCTGAGAAAGCAGAACATAAAATAATTTATATATTATAATAAGTGAGATTCCTAGATAAGAAATATTAAATGTGGATCCTCTAACCCCAGCATTTTATTTTATTCTAGGGAAGTGATGAAACACAAATAATCACAAACTTAATAATTGATTTTCTTTTTATGGGTAATTCTTTAGTTTGTTTATTGAGTCTTAAGCTTAAAGCTTATTGTTGTCTGATCACAAATAAGATTGATATGGTAAACTTAAAATGAACTAGACATAGGGATTTTAGGTTTCAGCCTTAGATTCAATAACCCACCATCTTCCTTGAGAATAGATAACCCTTTAATAGATTTCCTTACAGGATATACATATACCTATCGGGCGGGGGCAGCCATAATTGGAACTTAAACTTAATGAATCCAGATAATTTGGTTGACATAGACATATGGTTCAATTAGGTTATACTGGGTATTTGCGTCTGACCATCGACAGAGGCTTTTGCATATTTTCGTGTTCCAGGTTAGCAAACTGATTTATTACACATAAATAAGAGAATCAATTCATCTTTATAATAATATTGTGTGGAGTCACGACCCTAGATCCTTGAGTCTTTTCTTTTATTTTCCTTACTATTTTCTTTTGAGTCTGTTTTTATTTTATTTTGCAAAACCACATTCAACCAACCAAAAGCAATCAATTCCCTTCTCCCTATAATTAGATAACTGTAAATAAATAGTATCAATAATTAATAACAACAGTAGGAATTAATTCTTCGTGGGAACGATATTTTTATACTACTTGAACGATACGTGCGCTTGCGTTATACGTGTGTGTTTACGCCGGTCAGCGAGATTATCTGTGGTCGTCATAATCCATGAGTAGGTGGATTATAGACACGAAATTGGATTTCGTGACGGATAAACCTAAACTTATAGAGTCCCACAATATGAAGTGTACTCGTTGAGCACTTGGGTAACTCGATATGAATAATATGGATTATTCATAACACTTCACCAGATTAAGTGAGTTAATTCGGATCATTTAATCGGATAAATGATAACACATGCATTGGGGGTTTTTGTCCGCTAATAATTATTGTGTATTTGTATTTGATACATAATTTAATTAGATACACATTAATTATTCATCAAATGAGATTTTGACACATGCCATAAATATATGTATTTGTTATTTATTGTAAATAAAAATACATATATAATAATAATTACATTAATTGATTTTTGAATTTTTAATTGTTAAATATTTCAAAAATTAATTAGTCAAACTTTTCCATAAATGTTATGGATTTGTCCAATTATTATTTGGACACTTGGCATGTATTAATTAAGAAAAAGGCGTGACAATTTGATTGGTCCACTTAAATCCTAATTAATGATTTAATTTGTTAAATAAGGAAATGACAAAATTACCCTTCTTTTGTTATATGTTTTGGTCAACACATTCATGATTTAGAGGATTTGATTTTCTCTCCCTTGCTCACTTCTTCACTGCCGAATAAGCTACTTAAAAATGGGTTTACAAATTGGTTTGAAGAATCTATGGATTTTGAAGGAAAAATCAAAGAAAAGGCTAAGGTTTAAGTGGATTTAAGGTAAGTCTTCAAAACCTTAAGCTTGGAAATCTTGATTTCTTGTTTCTTCATGATTTAGAAATGTTCTAGGGTTCCTCAAATCTGAAATTTTTGGGGCTTTTGGTTGTGGATGGTGAATTGGAAGAGTTAGTGCATGTGTGAAGTGTATTTGGTGAATATTATTGTAATATTAGGCCAAATTTGATCAATTGTTGATGGTTTTCATTCTAGAGTTGTTGATCCACTCTAAATAGCCTAGAATTTTTCTTGGGTTGTTCATATGTGGTGGGACTTCTTTGGTGTTGGATTAATTAGATTAATCTTGGATAAAATTGGATTAAAGCAAGAAAATTTGGTTAATTTACCTTCTGGATCAGATCTGGAATTTTAAGTGTATATATTGATGTATTTGATGTTAAATTAACGTTATGAATTCATTTTGGGAGTTGGCATAATTGACGGAAAGTGTTTCCGACTTGAAATAAGCAAAAAACGGCCAAAAACGGCGTTACCGGGTGACTTTTGAGTCAACCGAGTGACGGCTGCCCAAACAGTGAATTCGTCACTGTTTGGGCAGCCCATGAACTTCCTCGACACTATTGGAGCTGACCTGGGCAGTTTCCATAACTGTCGGGTAGTCGGTTTGGTCAAAATTGCGTTTTAGGCCATTTTACGGAAAAAACGGTTTTCGTAAAAGTTTCAACTATGTTTATGTCAATATTTGATATTGAATAAATAGGTTTAGGTGAAATATGAATAAATTATTCATATTAGATATTTAATAATTTATTCGGTATTTTTTAAAAGATTTTAATATATGAATTCGCCTGAACCCGCACTTCTGCTGCGCCCCATCGCCCAAAACCCCAACAAAAATGGTATCAGAGTGGGTCTGATGCTTCATCCATTACATTATTCATGCTTGATATTAGATATATAATCCAATTTAATGTTCGAACATGCTTAGAATCTATATATGTTTCTTAACTGTTCGATTCTACGCTAACGGAAAATGTAATCGAAATTTAATAGTTAAATTAAGTTATATTTTCTATAGGTAGAATTGAATTGTTTAGAAAATGATTTAGATTAAAATTCTGCATTAGATGTAGAGTATACCTTCCATAGGAAAATCTCCCCTTTTAAATATGGCTGTAAAGTAACGTGTATTGGATACATGTTTCTTGGTCCGTCTTGTCAGTACGGTTTATGGGTATTTTTCTATAGATGCATCCGAGATCGTGCCAAAGCTGTGAGGGTGTAGTTATATGATTATTATCCATACCAGTTGTATATTGATACTGGATAAATTCAAGTGAAAGTGGAAATCCTGAACGTGCCAAAGCTGTCAGGACTACACCGGTAGCTTGAGTATGTCATTGACAAGTGTAGCCTTGATACGTCTCCCTGTGAACGTGCCAAACTTGTCACATCGAGAAACAGTCAGGACCGAAACCAGGAGTCATTGATGAGTGATTGACAAAGTGTTGTCTACCTAATGAATATACGTAGGCGAGAACGTGCCAAAGTTGTGAGTCGAAATATATTCATGGGATCCTACTCTCACTATGGAATTTGATTTAATTATCAAATTATCGTTGTTCGTTGGGGATTACGGTATTACGTAAAGTAGTGAGAGACACTGCTGAGTTTAAAATCCATAACTTAAGCTGTGCATAATATTTTGGAATTTACTGCTTTTGTTTTCCTTATGTTCTATATTGTTTATATATTTATACTTCTAATCCACTGCATGTATATTACTTGAATATATAGGTTTTCTGACTTTACTTATGGTTGTGTAGTTCTAGAATAGGTTCTAGAAAGACAGTAGGCTTAGATATTGTTATATTAGTAAAATCCATCGGGAACTGTTGTTCCGATTTTCTTGAAAATCAAGATGGTTTGTGACTTAGTTTCTAAGTCACGATAGGTAATCTAAATGAATATATGTTTTAGGATATAATTATCTAGTTAGAGAATTGACTTGAATAGTTCATGTCTCGAGATTCTTGACTGGCATTAAGAAAACCCCTTAAGTGTTTGTTTATCTTATAATGACATTTCTAGGTTTTAGTGACTTTTAGAAGTCACATGTCTGACACAGTTTGCTAGTCAATTATTTTGCAATCGTTGTGAATAATTGAACGCAAATTATAAAGCTTGAGAAAAGAGATGTGTAAAGTTGTGTATAGAGAATATCGATTCTCACAATACGACAACTGTAGGTATTGGATGCCGAATCTCCCGTCTAGTTAATTAAAATAATATTTAATAATTGTTTTGATATTTGATATCAGAACTTGTGACTATTGATAGTTACATGTTCTGTATAAATAATTGTTACATATTTTAAGAAGACTAGTAGTGTCATTAACAAAAAGATAAGCATTAAGAAAATATTCGGTGGAATAAATAACTTAGAACTGTGCTTTATGAGATTTTATCATAAAAGCATTAGATGCTTATTCCTTATAGTAAAGGATGGTCTGATACGAGTTCACACCACATATCCTTATCCATTTAATGAATATTGTATTCAGGATTTGATTAAATTTCATTTAACCAATGATCGTCATTGGACCACAGATTTATTATAATAATACATTGGATGTATGTAGTTTAATGAATTAGAAATTGCCTCGTATAGATTTCTTTACTCGGTAACTTAGTTAATGATTCGTCATGACTTAGTTACGTGTTTCTAATAGAGAACATGTTGAACGTCTTGAATTGTTCAAGAACTGTCAATATGTTTCTAATGAAACTCAGATAGAATATTTTGAATAGTTCATATATATTTTATCTGTAGTGTTGAAAACTGTATCTTTAGAAATTCATTGCACGTCTTTGGATTGTTCGAAGATGTTTGATATAATCAAACGCGTGAATTTATGGCAATTAATTCTAAAGTTATTTAATGAATATGATTCTTACTCAATATTAAACTTCCGTGATTCCATTTTGATGGAATTGATCAGTGGGAGTTATCGAATCTTATATGATTTGATTCGTTGATATTGAGTGTTACCAAATTGTTTTTCAATACTCTTGGGGTTATGCTCCAGTAACGCTATTTCGTCTATTTAATTTAGGTTCCATTTGTTCCTACAATTACATATATGATATGTATAGTAGAAAATTTGAATCTTGAAAAGTTTAAGATTTGAGACTTTCTTTTGTATAATTGTTATATAATTGAAAGTATTTGTGCCTTGGAGGTACGAGTGATAGGTTTATCATTTATTCTATTCAATCGAATATTGTATTCTATTTGATAGAATATCTTTTCTACGATCCCGAGTAATAAAATTATTTTATTACTTGGTGGTTAAGATTTGATGTTGACGATTGCAGAAAAGTTTTGACTTAATGAAGTCAAATGTGAGAATGATAAACTGTAATGGAACTACATAATTAATAAGATGAAAAGACCCTTAGACAACTTCGTATAAGTCCAATAGGATGTCGGAATCATTTACAAAGTATTTGATACTTAATGATTCTGATGTTTTCTTATCGAAGAAAATTATCCTATAACTTAGCATGGGAGCGATATTTGATATCGATTTTGGAAATTACCATTGAACCATAGATCTAAAATTGTTCATAACTTACTACCATCAAGTTTTGACTTGATTAAGCTTCCGTTCTGAATAGTTCATAAAATGTGCAAGTTGTTTGCGCAGCAAAAGCAAAGTGAGCTCGATAAAGGTTTGACCTTTATAGTATGACAGTGAGTAGGTTATACTCAGTAGTCTATTGTAGATTCTGATAAAACTTGTCTTTAGTCACACTGATTGGACAATTAAGGATCTATTGGTTAATGTTGATATTAAACTGTGGTTTTTGGCTAAAGAATACAAATTGGCGTTCTTGAGTGATTTCTTCGAATGAGAGATCTGTTGTGATTTCTTTGTTTGAAGAGTTAATTCTAGAATGGCCCTAGAGTTTGTATTCTGCTAAGATCACAGTTTGATATACTAGCTTATAGAGCCTATTATAGACTCATGTAAGCTTTCCAGAAATTTGTGTTCTCTGATTTTGATGTCAGTCAGATTGTCTGGTTTTATCAAAATATAGAGAATATATATTTTTCAGTAGGGTCAGTGGGAGCATACAAATTTCTTTCTAGTATTATATATCCTTAAGTCTTCTTTTCTCTGTGAAAGCAGTAGGAATAGTCTCTATTATATTTGATATAAAGTTTTATATAAGATATAAAACTAAGAGACTTGTGAGATAATCCAATTAGTCGCATATTAGATATGATCTAATAAAGGAAACAGTTAGACTATCTGTATGATATTTAGTATAACTGTTTGACTGTTAACGTGTCTTTTATGTATATAGTATTCGTCTTTCGTAAAGGATGATTCCTTTTTCGAAAGATAGATGGATTGGAATGTCTAGTTAATCTTATGTATCATAGGATGATGGCGTAATGAATACTTTATTATGTGCGATTAAAGATATCAATTTAATCGTAATTGTTGCGAGTTATTTGATATGCTGCAGACCATATGATGGATCTTGAAACATGTTCTTTGTGATATTTGAGATATTAAGAACGAGTTTCATATAGATGGAGAATTTAGTCAGCAACCATAAGGTCAGATTAGTTTTGATTCTAATTATGGCATTAGATGGTCTATGTCATATAAAGTCAGAAAAGATGCAGTTGGAGTATCACCATTGATTCTACTGAATTAGTGGAATCAGTTGCAACTTTTGAAGTATTGACTTATGAAGTTGCAAAGTGACCCTATAGATTAGAAGTTTTCATATGAGTGTAGTGTTTGCGGTTGTCTCACAGTATTTGGATTTGATTTCTAAATACATAGATAACTCAGAAGCTAAAGCACAATACTGATATAGCGTCTGAGTCATATTATTGTGGAATTTGGATTCTAAAAAATATGAATGATGCTTGCTAGGAAAACAGTTGGGTTTGTTGGACAGACTCAATTTGTTAAAGCAGGCTTACTTGTTGTTGCCTACCTCTTGAGTGCTGGTGAGCTCTTGAGGGCCATGAGTATGCGATACACATTGAGATGTGTGTATGATACCATGGATTGGCACTAGAGCGAGTGGGAGAAATTGTTAGGGTTGGTGCTCGGAGGGTCAATCCGGATCGTATTTATGTCCGATTCATAAATACGAGCAATTGTATTTTCCATAATATTACTAATTTTATGGTAGCACCCTTGTCTTTTATACGCTTATTCGATCTAATTGCGATTAGATATCTTATTATGATTAGATCGAAACTGAATCTGATTCAGTGATGCGTGTACATTAGACAAAGTCTCTAGGATTTACAGTATAGTGCGCAGTTACAACATAGTTTGTAATTGACATTGGGAAGCGCACTATTAGTTGTATATCCTTAAATAAAGTTCCTGGTCAAGATTTGCTAGCACAGGTCGATTAGTAAAATCCGCTGAGACCAGTACATGTCGTATATCGTGACTTGGTCTGATGGTTTATCCCAGTGAACCATGAGTCTCGGGAGACTCGTATAGATATGTAGGTGTTTATTTGATAAGACACTGAACGACTCACTGAATGTTTCGTAATAGATGGTACACCAACGTCAATAGGAACCTTCTCGAGTTGAGTGAGCATAGTAGTCCTTCGACTTGTGATGCCACTGTGAATATATGAGCTATCCTCCACACTTTGATGGCAGTCAAGTCAACTATCTAGTCATGATCAGACCTCCGCTTGTTCGTTGGGTGTTGACCGATGCTCATGATATCATGTGCGTATCAAGATAAAATCTGTCAGTCCTATGTACAGGGCATATGTATCCAGCACGTGTTTACGATCTAGTAAATCCATGGCCATGGAATAACTTCGGAAACCAGTTTCGAGTGTTATTTCGAGATCGTAAATTGAAAATCGACTGTATTATACCGAACAGATTTGACGTTCTAATCTATATCCTGTTAGGGCAGTTGTGGAACCTTTAGGGTCGGATCGGTGCCCCGAGCAGCGGAGCGGAAATGGGTCTAACCCATGGATATCAAGTATGGATGTATTTTAAATTATTTAATGAAAACTACATTCCATTATGAGTGTATAGGTAAAAACCGGGACTGAAACGGAGTCCGGAAGCTCCAAACGAAGCAAAACAAAATCAGTGTGCAAGAGGTACAGCGCTACAGTGCGTGCTATAGTGAGCGCGCACTGCGCGCGTTTACAGTGCGCGCTACAGTGCGCGCGGCACTGTAGCGCGCAGCTCTCTATCCTTTTTTTTTTTTTTTTTTTTATTTTATTTGAATGTTTTAAGTTGCAGCTCTCATTCCAGAGAGCTGCAACATTAGGGTCTATTACCCTAATAATATCCGGTCTATCCTAAACACTTTAAAAACACTCAAAATTAATTTTTAATTTCAAAACCAACATAAACACATGTTATAGAATAAAAATCTAGTTTTTCAAAATATTAAATATTTTTCCAAAAACATAAATTTATTCTAAATACGCATTTGCGTAAATTTTGAATACAATACACAAACCATTTTAGAATCCAAATACGAAATGTCCCGTGAACAATTCTAGTCCACCTAAAGGTGGTCAAGTGAATCTAGAATGGTAGCCATAGCTCTAAGCATTAATCTAGAGTTCCAAACTCTAATAATTATTCCATGTCCAACATGATTTTTGACCTAATTACAAGCATGTTGTGTTTATACTTCTAAAGTATCCTAACATAATTTATTAGCCTTATTCAACATTAAGCTATGTGATCATGCATCTAATACACAAATAAACATAGCTTTGGAGAAGATCAAACATTACCTTGTAAGCTAGATGCAAGATCCAATCTACTTCTCCATGTTGAAATTGTTGGAGAATCTCCAAGGTGTGCAAGCTTGACTTCAAGATCCAATATTGTTTCCAATGCTTCCAAGCTTCACTTCAAGATCCAATCTTGATTTCTCCTAGATGAAATGTTTTAGAGACCTCACAAGCTTCTCTAAACACTTCTCTAATTTAGGCTAATCTCTCAATAATTTGCTTATACTTGTAATTGAACTTGCTAATTAAAACATTCCTAAAGCTTGCTATTTATAGCAAAACTTAGGCAATTTTTAATCAATAAATGTCTTATCAAATATTAGGTATGCTTAATTAAATTCATCCAAATATTCATAATTAGGTGTGACTAATCCCATTATTTACCACTTTGATTTAAATAAATTAAATCAAGACAATATTTACTTAATGGATTAGTTCAATGTCTACCACTTTGATTTAATCCAATTAAATCAAGACATATAGATTTACACCAATTAATACAAATTTGGAATTACCAAATATCCTCAAATGGTAGAAATATTATGAATTTACAATTAAGCCCTTTGTGTAATTTTGAATTAATCCAATTAATCCAAATAGGTCAAAGTAAATAATCAATGTTATCTAATAACACTTGATTATCTTGGTTGATAATTATAATATCGAATATTATATTTTATCAAAATTAATCGGCTACCCAAGTGCTCAACGAGTACACTTCATATTTGGACTCTCTAAGTTCAGACACGTTCGTCATATAAGCCTAGCTAATATGTACGCAATTCGGCCACCTCTGAATTCGCGAAGAACACAAACGACATTTCTGAACTATACAAATCGAGGTTATCACATATGTTTAACAATCCCTCCGTCGTAGGCTATCCGAGTTGTGCTTAGGAAACATAGAATATACCGTCAAGTTTCCGAGGCGCACATCTCATGTCGACATGTCCACGATTCTTCATAAATGATGCGATCCACCCTAGGTGATCGACTTTGGCCAAAGATTTAAGAATCGTGACTTTACTAACATGGATACCTAAACCCCTTAGGGTACTCATACGGGCCGACAGATCCTATCTTGCTTCGCACTTGATTACTGTGTGCATCGGTCCACACCCAACGAACATCTAGAGGCCAGACCATGAAAGGTTTCTGACATACATGGCATCTAAGTGTGGAGGATCTCACACAAAATCAATGCTATCCTATAGTCAAATGATTACATATGCTACTCGACTCGAGGAGATTCCTATTGACGGTGGTGTGTACTTCCAACTATTAGGAATCACATGTGAGTCATTCAGTATTCGCTCCGACGAATACCCACATGTCTATACGAGTTTCCAATACTCATGGTACATCACGTTAAACCATCGGAACTCCAATTCCAGTATACGACATGTGCTAGTCTTATAGGTTATAGGAATTCGACCGTATTCCAAAACCAACGACTATGAATATTTATTTTAAGAATAGTTTACACCTAGTGTCAAACTATTCTAAGGTCGATGTCATTCTTAGCATATCGATACATCAATTTAATATGCGTAATAACAATACCATTAATAGGGTATGAAATGAAAAATATAGTTATTTTATTAATAAATAATAAAATGTACAAATCGGATAGGCACTCCAAGCACCAACTCCATCATATCCCAGGTATAATACACATGGCTTGTGACAGAGGGATTACACGTATGCTATGACCTCAGCTTGCATAGTTTAGCGAGATTATCTGTGGTCGTCATAATCCATGAGTGGGTGGATTATGGACACGAAATTGGATTTCGTGACGGATAAACATAAACTTAGAGAGTCCCACAATATGAAGTGTACTCGTTGAGCACTTGGGTAACTCGATATGAATAATATGGATTATTCATAACATTTCACTGGATTAAGTGAGTTAATTCGGATCGTTTAATCGGTTAAATGAAAACACATGCATTAGGGGATTTTGTCCGCTAATAATTATTGTGTATTTGTATTTGATACATAATACAATTAGATGCACATTAATTATTCGTCAAATGAGATTTTGACACATGCCATAAATATATCTATTTGTTATCTATTGTAAATAAAAACACATATATAATAATAATTACATTAATTGATTTTTGAATATTTAATTGTTAAATATTTCAAAAATTAATTAGTCAAACTTTTCCATAAATGTTATGGATTTGTCCAATTATTATTTGGACACTTGGCATGTATTAATTAAGCAAAAGGCGTGACAATTTGATTGGTCCACTTAAAGCCTAATTAATGATTTAATTTGTTAAATAAAGAAATGACAAAATTACCCTTCTTTTGTTATATGTTTTGGTCAACACATTCATGATTTGGAGGATTTTATTTTCTCTCCCTTGCTCACTTCTTCACTGCCGAATAAGCTCCTTAAAAATGGGATTACAAATTGGTTTGAAGAATTTATGGATTTTGAAGGAAAAATCAAAGAAAAAGCTAAGGTTGAAGTTGATTTAAGGTAAGTCTTCAAAACCTTAAGCTTGGAAATCTTGATTTCTTGTTTCTTCATGATTTAGAAATGTTCTAGGGTTCCTCAAATCTGAAATTTTTGGGGCTTTTGGTTGTGGATGGTGAATTGGAAGAGTTAGTGCATGTGTGAAGTGTATTTGGTGAATATTATTGTAATATTAGGCCAAATTTGATCAATTGTTGATGGTTTTCATTCTAGAGTTGTTGATCCACTCTAAATAGCCTATAATTTTTCTTGGGTTGTTCATATGTGGTGGGACTTCTTTGGTGTTGGATTAATTAGATTAATCTTGGATAAAATTGGATTAAAGCATGAAAATTTGGTTAATTTACCTTCTGGATCAGATCTGGAATTTTCAGTGTATATATTGATGTATTTAATGTTAAATTAATGTTATGGATGCATTTTGGGATTTGACACAATTGACGGAAAGTGTTTCCGACTTGAAATAAGCGAAAACGGCCAAAAACGACATTATCGGGTGACTTTTGAGTCAACCGGGTGACGGCTTCCCAAACAGTGAATTTGTCACTGTTCGGGCAGCCCATGAACTGCCTCGACACTATTAGAGCTGACCTGGGCAGTTTCCATAAGTTTCGGGTAGTCGGTTCGGTCAAAAACGCGTTTTATGCCATTTTGCGGAAAAACGATTTTCATAAAAGTTTCGCAAAGTTTCAACTATGTTTATGTCAATATTTGATATTGAATAATTAGGTTTATGTGAAATTTGTATAAATTATTCATATTAGATATTTAATTAATAAATTCAGTATTTCTTAAAAGATTTTAATATATGATTGCGCCCGAACCCGTACTTCCACTGCGCCTCATCGCCCAAAACCCCAACACATTTGTGGGTATCATTGCTGTAAGCCCTCACAAGACTACAACCCGTCCACTAGGGACACCTAAGGGTTTAAAGGCTTGTTGCATACGCTAAATGCAACCTTGATCCCTACGAAAGTGGTTTAGTTTAATTTTATTTTGAATTTGTTTATTGCACTTTATTTTGTTGTTTTGCTCGAGTACTGGCAAAATGTTAAGTTATATCAGTATTTACCATCCCTTTTACTTTTATATTTTGTATAGTTTCTTGAGTTTTGTGAATATTTTGATGTATTTTGTGTTATTTTGTAGATAAATAAAATAACAGGACTCTCTGGAAGCAATTCGGGGCTAAAACATCGAAAAACGGACAAAAGTGGAAAAAATGTAAATTTCCTGCTAAAATACGTCGTTGCTAAAATGCGCCGCCTGCTATCATGTGCCGCTAATGTACGCCGAACACGTGTCAAAATTAAAGAAACGTGCTGTCATGCGCCCATGCTAACATGTGTCTGCCACGTGTCAACATCACAATAGTCTTGTTAACGTGCACCGGACACGTGTCATCATCTCATGCTGCCGACATTTACTGTGCACGCATCGCGACACCAAACACCTATGCGTCGCAACTCCGAGCCAATAATTCTGCCGACAGCTACGTGTCATCATCTCCGTGAAACCCGTGTCACGTGTCATCAATCTACGGCGCATCGCAACGCGTTAGGCCAAACTTTTCCTATAAATTGAGGCCGATGTCAGAATTTAAATTCATACTTTCTTATAAGGAATTCCTTAAGATTACTAAGAAGATTGTATCTTGTTTATTTATTTACAGCTTTCTGCATTTAATTTTATTTACTTTACACAATAGTACTTTCTTTATTTTACTTTTCAATTTTTATTTTTTACTGTTCAATATGAGGAGGCAACTCCCCTCTGCCGGGGTTAAAGGTTAATCTTTTATTACTAATATTTAGATTAATATCCCTTAATTATAATATATAAACTATTTAAAACCTGACTTAATGAGATACCGCCTTTATGGTTGGTTGGACTTAATTAAATTGATTTTAATCTGACTAAATTGGATACCGCCTTTATGGTCGGTTGGAATTAATTATAAATTTGACTTAATCAGGATACCGCCTATATGGCCGGTTGGTAATTATCACACAAAGTTAATATATTATAATAAAGGAGATATATAAAATAGAAGTAATAAAAGTGGATCCTCTAACCTCAACATTTTCTTTATTGTTTATTTACCTTTTTAATTTCCAGCTTTTACTTTATGTCATTTACTTTATTTAAGCTTTTACTAGTCTTAGATATGTGTTATAACTAAACCCGTTATCTGGGGTTGTGATGAATTCCAATATCACCAGTTTATAAGGGGTTATTTTACGGTTTGGGTAATATAATGGTTTATTTATTGAGCCTTAAGTTTAATGCTTCTTGTTAACTGGCCATTAATAAGATTGATTTGGTAAACTTAAAATGAACTTGGAAAAAGAGATTTTAGGTTTCAGCCTTAGACTCAATAGCCCACAATCTCCCTTAAGGATAAATAACCCTCAATAGATTTCCTTACAGGATAGGAATATACCTGTCGGGCGGGGGTAGCCATAATTGGAACATAATCTTAATGAATTCAAGTAACTTGATTGACATAAGAATATGATTAATTGGGTTATTCTTGGTATTTGCATCTGACCATCGGAAGAGGCTTTTGCATAAATTTGTGTTCCAGGTTAATAAACCAATATATTGCACAAACGTGAGATAACCAATTCATCTTTAAAAGGTATTGGAAGAATTCAAAACCCTAGATAGTTTTATAATATTGATTTTACCTTTAATTCACTTTCACACTATTTTATTTACTTGTTTTAGTTTAAAGTCACCATCCATCCAATCAAACAACCAATCTATTAGATACTAGTAAACATTTGGCTTCATAAATTAATAGCTTATGTATTAAGTCCTCGTGGGATAGATATATTTTATACTACTTGAACGATACGTGCGCTTGCGTTATACGTGTGTTATCACGCCGGTCACCCATGACATTTACTCCAACCTCACAATAATGACTGTCTTGGCCTTCATAAACTCATTAGGTAGACCTCCAATGTCAATCACATTCATGTGACTCCTAAGTTTGGTCTTGAACCATTTCTTATCCTCATAATAATAAAGGTATTTGATTAAGATGTGTTCCAAGTGTATACTTTTCAATGTGCACTAATGAGCTTCGTAAGTACACCCTTACAATAATAACGGTATTGGGTGACTACGTCAACTCATCACGCTACATCTAATATTTTACCTGAGCGATCTAAGTTCCAAGCATTTATACCCTTATAATAATGACGGTATTGGACATAAGTAGTAAGAACTCATTCATCTCCGTGTTGACAAGACAAACCATCCAAAAATTCTCCAATATTATTAATACTTTTACTTAAAATAAAGTAATCACCTAATCATAGTAGATTTATGACAATCAAGTAGTAATTAACATGTTTGGGTCAAAATAAAAATTTTAATTTAAAACATGCAATGTATATCCAATATGACTTATGCATAATTAAATTAAAATTATAGAGGCATAGATTCAAAAAATATCAAACATGCAACAAGTGTTGTGTAGTTAAGACATGTGTTGATATCATTCTGTTGGGGCGGTTGTGGAACCCCTAGGGTCGGGTCGTTATCCCACGCAGCGAAAGTAGGTCTAACCCATGGATATCAAGCACATGTGTATTTTTAAATTATTTTAAAGAATATTATATTATGTTACGAGTCGGAAAAAATATGGACCAAATCGGAGTCCGGAAACTCCGGAATAGACAAAATGAAGTTTCAGAACTAATAGGCAACATTTCTCAACGCGTCGCAATGCGTAGGCTTGGGAGTCGCGATGCCCAAGGGTTAGTGTCGTGACGCCCGCAGCTCTGAAATTTGAGTGTCGCGACGCCATATTTCATAGTCATGACACCGTCCTATGTAAAATATTGGCAGTAAGCAAATTTACCTTGAATCTAATCCAGAACACTACCAATTTTCTCCTAACACTTCAATACACCTAAAATCCAATTTTAACATCAAAACATGTTATACAATAAACATACATGTATTTTAAATACATATCTGCATTTCTTTGAATCAAAAAAAAAAAAATTAGAATCACACAATGAAGTGACTCATTAATAATTCTATATCACTCAAAGGTGGTCAAGTGATTCTAGAATGGTAGCCATAACTCTAATGTTTCATCTAGAGTTCCAAACTCTAATTTTATGTTCCATGTCCAACATGAACATATTTGACCCAATTACAAGTATATTGTGTTTATGCTTCCAAAACATCCATACACATTTAATTAGCCTAATTTCAACATCAAGCTATGTTATTATGTGTCCATTACATAATTCATCACTATATGTCTCACTAATGATAACTTACTAATAAAAACATAGCTTTGACAAAGATCAAACTTACCTAGCAAGCTTGATTCCAAGATCCAATATTCTTCTCCTTGTTGAGATGTTGTAGAGAACTTGCAAAGCTAGCAAGCTTGGTTCCAAGATCCAATCTTCTTCTCCTTGTCGTTGTAGAGAATTCCCAAAGCTAGCAAGCTTGGTTCCAATATCCAATCTTCTTCTCCTTGTTGAAATATTGTAGAGAACTTTCAAAGCTTCTCCAAACACTTCTTTTATATAGGTTGGAATAATATAGAGTGAAGATTTGTCGCATTAGAAGATGTGTCGCCTCAACCACATAAATAGTAAAAAAAAACTCCGATTGAGTTGATTCTTGAACCATCAGACTCGTCTTTTCGAGACGAACAACTTTTGTGTTGAACACTTTTCAAAAATTGATGAGTGGTAAATCTATCACTATTTCCCACTCATTTAACCTTTTATTTTGTATAGTTTCTTGAGTTTTGAGAATATTTTGAGGTGTTTTGTGTTATTTTGTTGATAAATAAAGTTTCAGGACACTCTGGAGGTAATTTGGGCCAAAATAGAGAAAAATTGACAAAATGGCAATTTAGTAAATTGTCCGCGTCACGACGCCAATACCTTCAGCGTCGTGACGCTTAACGTGCGCTGAACAGTGCTAATGTGCGCCGGATCCACAAATCAGAATCTGAGAAAAGTTTGACTTTGCTAACGTGCGCCGTGCCACGTGTCACCATCACAGCCGATCTGCTAACATGCGCTGTGCCACGTATCAGCATCCTACGGTGCTGACAGTCATCATCGCCACATGTGCCACGTGTCACTCCACGTCATCAGCCACATCACCAGGTTGACCAAGTCAAAATGCCAGCTCACCGCCACGTCATCATCAGCCAATCAGGAAGTGCCACGTGTCGCAATCCTACGGTGCCGACAGTCTATTTCCCACGTGTCACCACGTCAGCGCCACGTCAGCATCAATTATTGGCTATCTAATCCTTATCTGACACGTGGCGGATAATAATCCCATTGACCATCAGAAGCCGCCACGTGTTATAATAATTGAAGCCCAACCACTCGCCACGTGTCACCTGATCCAGAATCTGCAACCGACGAACCAGAGCGTGCCACGTTGACAAAAGCTGGCGTAGCGACGCCAAAGGCCTTGGCGTCGCGACGCTGGAACCCCACTGAGGCCTATAAATAGAGCTTCAAATTTCAATTTTAGATGCACCATTCTCTCTCCTTTCTTTGATGTAAATAGGGAGTTTCTCTCTCTAATTTCTTTAATTTAAGTTTTGTAATTAAATTTTAATTACTTTTTGTAATAATAGTAATTTACTTTCTTACTTTTTACAGTTTTTACTATTCACCATGATGAGGTAACTTCCCCATGCTATGGTGAAAGGTAATTCTTTTACTATTGCTATTTAGATTAATCTCCCTTAAAAATAATATATTCACTATTTAAAATTGACTTAAAAAGGATACCGATATATTGGTCGGTTGGTAATTTAATTTTAATCTGGTTTAAACCTGACTAATCAAGGATACCGCCAGATTGGTCGGTTGGTAATTTTATTTTGGTTCCGCCCTTATGGCTGGTTTATGGACAAATATTACCACCTTAATGGCTGATTGGACTTAATTTGACTTAATCAGGATACCGCCAGATTGGTCGGTTGGTAATATTATCACAAGTTTATATATTATTTTATGGGAGATATCTAAATTAGTAGTAGTAAAAGTAATTCCTTTTACCTTAAATTATTTTATTGTAATTTAATTTACTTTTCAGTATTTACTTTACCGTATTTTTACTTTATGTCTTTTATTTTCAAGTTTTTACTAGCCCTAGTTATGTGTTGTAACTAAATAAGTTATCTGGGGTTGTGATGACTTTTAATAATAGCCAACGATCTTCCTTGATGATAGATAAACCCTTTAATAGATTTCCTTACAGGATAGGAATATACCTGTCGGGCGGGGGTAGCCTTAATTGGAATAATCTTAATGAATCTAGGTAATTTGGTTGACATAGACATATGGTTCAATTGGATTATACTAGGTATTTGTAATTGACCATCGGAAGAGGCTTTTACATAATTTAGTGTTCCACGTAATAAATCAATATTTACCCAACTTTAAGATAACCACTTCATCTTTAAAATGATATTAAAAGAAATCACAACCCTAGATAGTTTTTAATATTGAATTTTCTTAAAAATCTACTTTTGAATAATTTTATTTACTTGTTTTTAAATTTAGAATCGTCACCATTTCAAATCAATCAAACAACTTGTTAGATATTAGTAATCATTTGACCTCATAAAATTAATAGTTTAGATATTAAGTCCTCGTGGGATCGATATTTTTATACTACTTGAACGATACGTGCGCTTGCGTTATACGTGTGTGTTTACGCCGGTCAAGTTTTTGGCGCCGTTGACGGGGACTTATTTATCTGTTACTATTAGTTTAGGGTTAGATACGTTACTTGTATCTAATTTCTTTTTACTTATTGTTTTTGTTTTCTTGTGTTTCAGGTTCTCAAAAACTACATGAGACGAACCAGAAGCTTTGAACTCTGACGCTTGACCCAGAAATTGAAAGAACCATCAGACAGTTGAGAAGGGAAAGGCGAGAAGGCCAAGAAGCTTTAGTCAACATGGAACCTGAACCTTTGGAAGTTGCACCACCAATTCCCATTCGAGACAGAACCATTCCGGTGGTTGACAGACTCATTTCTTGCATTGTACTCCCTCCCTTACCAGCAAATGTAGGTGACATCAAAACATGCATCCAGATGATTCAGCAATTAGTGCAATTTGGGGGGAATGCAACTGAAGATATTAATGCCCACATCAGCAACTTCCTGGAAGTTTGTGGCACTTTTAATTACAACCGAGAATCTGAAGAAGCAATGAGATTGCGTGTTTTCCCATATTCCTTGAAGGACAGAGCTAAAGCTTGGCTACATTCACTACCAGCAGGTTCTATCACAACTTGGAACACTTTAGCCACCAAATTTCTTGCAAAGTACTTTCCACCAGCCAGAACCGGAAAACTGAGGAATGACATCACATCCTTTGTACAAAAAGATTCAGAATCCCTCTACGAAGCTTGGGAAAGGTATAAAGATTTACTCTGGAAATGTCCTCACCATGAGATTCCAAAATGGCTTCAAGTCCAAACATTCTATAATGGGCTTTCTGGAATAATGAGAACCACAATCGATGCTGCTGCTGGAGGAGCTTTAATGGAAAAAGGAGAAGATCAAGCCTGGGACCTAATCGAAGAAATGGCCAACAACAATTCCTTGTGGCCAACAGAAATGAGCATGATCCAAAGAATTGCAGGAATTTATGAAAGTGGAGCCAATACAGCAGTCAACACCAAGCTAGATCAGATATGCAAATTCATGGAGACTCTTACCACTGGATCCACAAGTTCACCATATGGAGGAACACCAGAGTCGAACCAACTTGAAGAAACGGTGAATTTTGTCAATAATTTCAACAGACAGAGGAACAATCCATATTCCAACACCTACAACCCAGGGTAGAGGAATCATCCTAATTTTTCATGGAGCAACAATTCAGGCCAACAGCGGAACTATCCACCACCTGGATTCCAGCAACCGAACAAAGGCCAGGAACACATAAATGAACCAGGAATAGCAGAAGTGCTGAATCAGTTAAAAAAGTACGATGCTATGTTTCAGAGCCAATCAGCTTCCATCAAAGCACTAGAGAATCAAATCGGACAACTGGCCAACGCTCAGAGTTACAGACCGCCAGGTAATCTTCCTAGCAACACAGAACCAAATCCAAGGAACCGAGGGAAGGAGCAATGTCAAGCTATTACCTTAAAAAGCGGTACTGAGATCAATAAAGATGTTGGAATCAAAGCAACAATTGAGGAAGTTCTAAAAGATGCAGTTCCACAGATGGAGGAAAAAGAAGCAAAGGAAAAAGAACAGATCATTCCACCTCCACCTTTTCCTCAACGACTTTAGAAAAACAATTTGGACAAGCAGTTTGCTCGATTCCTGGAGTTGTTCAAAAAGCTTCACATCAACATTCCATTTGCAGAAGCCTTGGAAGAAATGCCCAGCTATGTAAAATTCATGAAAGACATTCTTTCACGAAAAGAAGATTGGGAGACTACGAAACAGTAGCATTAACGGAAGAATGCAGTGCCATCATTCAGAGGAAACTTCCCCGAAATTGAAAGATCCTGCAGTTTCACTGTCCCATGCACCATTGGAGAACATTACATCGGTAAGGCTTTATGTGATTTAGGAGCCAGTGTTAACTTAATGCCTTTTCTATTTACAGGAAACTGCAGATTAGAGAAGCAATGTCTACCTCAGTTTCATTGCAACTTACTGACCGAACACTCGCATTTCCAAGAGGGTTGTTGAAGATGTGCTGGTCAAAGTCGACAAACTAATTCTCCCAGCATATTTCATCATCCTTGACATGGAAGAAGACAAAGAAATATCTATCATTCTTGGGAGACCATTCTTGGCTACAGGTAAAATTGTGATTGATGTGCAAAAAGGAGGAGAACTGACCATGAAAGTACAGGACCAAGAAGTGACCTTTAATGTTTTCAAAGCCATGAAATTCCTGAGCGATGAAAAGGAAGAAGAATGTTCATAGTTGATGTTGTTGATAGTATCGTTCAAAATACTGAGCCAAATCCCACATATACACTTGAAGCTTGCATCACCAACATGACTAACAACGTGCTAGATGCTGAAATCCTGGAATGTATCAACTACCTTGACAAACCATTCCGATTCAAAGCAACACCACCAGTTGAAAGCTTGGAACTGCCAAAGAAAGACTGGATCAAGCCATCGATTGAAGAACCACCACAGTTGGAGCTGAAGTTACTTCCGAGTCATCTCAGGTATGCATTTCTTGGAAACTCTTCTGAATTACCTGTTATTATTTATTCTTCACTAACAGTGGAGCAGGAAGAAAAGCTACTGAGAGTATTACGAGAGCACAAGAAAGCCATTGGCTGGACTATAGCAGACATTCGAGGCATTAGTCCATCATTTTGCATGCACAAGATCCTGATGAACGATGAGTACAAACCTACAGTGGAACATCAACGGAGACTCAATCTAATCATGAAGGAAGTCGTGAAGAAATAAATCATCAAATGGTTGGATGCTGGCATCATTTACCCCATCTCAGACAGCAGTTGGGTAAGTCTTATGCAGTTTATGCCGAAGAAAGGAGGAATTACTGTGGTTACCAATGAAAAGAACGAGCTGATTCCAACAAGAACGGTGACTGGATGTAGAGTATGCATGGACTACAGAAAGTTGAATAAAGCCATGAGAAATGACCATTTTCCGCTACCATTCATTGACCAGATGTTAGACAGATTGGCGGGACATGAATTCTATTGCTTTCTTGACGGATATTCAGGGTACAATCAGATTGCCATCGCCCCAGAAGATCAGAGAAAACCACATTTACATGTCCCTATGGTACTTTTGCTTTCCGCAGGATGCCATTTGGATTATGTAATGCTCCCGCCTACTTTCAGCATTGCATGATGGCCATATTCTCAGACATGCTGGAGCAGAGTATGGAGGTTATTCATGGATAACTTTTCTGTGTTTGAGAGATTCTTTTGACCATTGCTTGCAAAATCTGGAACATGTGTTACAAAGGTGCGAAGATACAAACCTGGTACTCAACTGGGAGAAATGTCACTTCATGGTACAGGAAGGCATTGTTCTTGGACACCGGATCTCACAAAAGGGGATTGAGGTAGACAAAGCAAAGATAGAGACAATTGAAAAACTACCTCCACCAACATCAGTAAAAGGTATTCGAAGTTTTCTTGGACATGCAGGTTTTTACAGGAGATTTATCAAAGATTTTTCCAAAATTGCAAAACCTCTTTGCAATCTTCTGGAGAAGGATGTGCCTTTCAAATTCACCAAAGAATGCCAAGAAGCTTTTGAGATCTTAAAACAGAAGCTGGTTTCTGCCCCCATCATTGTAGCACCAGACTGGACCATTCCATTTGAAGTTATGTGCGATGCTAGTGATTTTGCTGTAGGTGCAGTTTTGGGACAACGTAAAGCAAATATTTTCCACACCATTTATTATTCCAGCAGAACTCTAAATGAAGCTCAACTCAACTACACAACCACCGAAAAAGAGTTGCTCGCAGTTGTGTACGCTTTTGAAAAATTCCGCTCCTATCTGCTGGGTCCCAAAGTGGTGGTCTACACAGATCATTCAGCAATCAAATATCTGATCACGAAGAAAGATGCCAAACCCAGATTGATCCATTGGATACTTCTTCTACAAGAATTTTACGTGGAGATTCGAGACAGAAAACCAAAGTGCCAGATCACTTATCGAGGATGAGGAATGAGAATGGAGAAACAGCTGGCAAAGAACTGACAATCAAAGAAACTTTTCCAGATGAACAACTGTTTGCCATGAAACAACAGGAAGTCCCTTGGTATGCTGACTATGTCAACTACAATGTGTCAGGAAAATGGCAGTTGGAATGGACAACTCAGCAACGGAAGAAGTTCTTCAAAGAAGTCAAGCACTATGTCTGGGATGAACCGTACCTGTTCAAACGGTGTGCTGATCAATTATTGAGACAATGTGTTCCACATGAGGAGGTCAACAGTGTTTTGCAGCACTGTCATTCATCACCATATAGCAGACACTTCAGCGGAAATAAAACTGCAGCAAAAGTTCTTCAATCAGGTTTGTTCTGGCCCACTCTTTTTAAAGATGTTTATCTTTTTGCTTTTCAATGTGACAGGTGCCAGAGAACGGGGAATATTTCCAAGAGAAAACGAAGGACCATTGCAAAACATTCTGGAAGTGGAAATATTCGATGTGTGGGGTATAGATTTCAAGGGACCCTTTGTTCTATCATTCGGAAACCTGTACATCCTGGTTGCTGTAGACTACGTCTCCAAATGGGTCGAAGCAATTGCACTACCATCCAATGATTCAAAAGTCGTGATCAAACTCCTGAAAAAGAATATTTTCACTCGGTTCGGAACACCTCGTGCAATCATCAGTGATGGTGGCTCTCATTTTTGCAACAGATACTTCGATGCACTCCTATACAAATACGGAGTTACTCACAAGGTTGCCATAGCTTTCCATCCACAGTCAAATGGACATGTTAAGGTTTCAAACAGAGAAATCAAAAGAATCCTAGAAAGAACCGTTGGATCAACAAGGAGGGACTGGTCAACAAAACTAGATGATGCATTATGGGCCTACCAAACAGCCTACAAGACACCCATTGGTATGTCCCCATATCAATTGGTGTTTGAGAAAGCGTGCCATCTACCAGTTGAGCTTGAACACAAGTGTACTGGGCACTGAAGAAGTTGAATCTTGATTCACAAGCTGTAGGAGAGAAAAGACTTCACCAACTCAACGAATTGGAGGAATTTCGCTTACAGGCTTATGAGAATGCCAAATTATACAAGGAAAAGACCAAAAAATGGCATGACCGAAAAATAGTGCACAGACAGTTGGAACCAAGGCAGCAGGTGTTGTTGTACAACTCGAGGTTGAAACTTTTCCCTGGAAAGTTGAAATCTAGGTGGTCAGGTCCATTTGTGATCACTCAGGTTTTACCTTATGGAGTTGTTGAGTTACTGGATCCCAAAACCAACAACATTCAAAGTTAACAGTCAGCGTGTCAAACACTACTGGGGAGAATCATTTGAGCGACAAAAAGAAAGTGTCACACTTTCAGATCCAGCCTAACGATCGAGAAGTAAAAGTCTAGCTGACGACTTTAAACTTAGCGCTCGCATGGAGTCAACCCATGCAATTTTTGTATATATTGTGATTTGGTGTGATTTAATTTTGTGTGTTTAGTTTTTGCAGATTAAGACATTTCAAGATTGAAGAAGCTCTTGCAAATTTTCACAAGCAATTTCCTTCCCTCCCTCAAAACTCTCTGATGAAAGTCTTCAAAGCTCGCTTAGAACGGATGAGACTACTAACAATCCATGGTGTTCCTAATGATATTCGTTGGGTAATTGAAGCACGAGTCCGATTGGCAGGTGAGTCTTCTGACTCTTTTATTTCACATCTGCCTGGTTTTGGAAGAAGCACCTATGCAAAGAAACGTAGAGCTAAACAAATGGGTGTTTGTTACAAATGTGCACGCTGGAATTGCAATACTCGTTATCGTTCTTTAGGAATGGTGTCTGATAATCGCGAAGACAAAATTAAATTCATTAGGGATGGCTTGAGTAAAGAGTCTTTAGATGATATATCTTCAACTCTTGAGACGCATCCCAGTGGATATGTTCACATAGCTATTCGCAAATTACATACATAATTCCAAAAAGAAAGACAATTGTTAAGTCTCGGGAATCTGACTCAAAAAGACCCTGTTTGCCAATTATAAGAAAATTGGATGGGAAGTTTGTCCCTGACGCATAGACGTCGATCAAACCGCTACTTTTCTTGTAAATATTATATCTCTTTGTCTTTTCCTAATAATTGTAATTTGTTTTGTTGTTTTCTTTTATTTTCTCCGAAAAATCCAGACCTTTTTACTACCACGATTTATTTTATTGTTTATAATAATTTTCATTTGGCAGGTACTAGTGCTATTATTTTACTCACCCCTTTTCAGGTATTATAAATTCAGCCCGTCATTGCACTTTTGAAGACATCCAGAGTAAAAAATGGAAGCCACTAAAAGAAGATGAGTTGAAAACATCTGTGTGTTTTGCGGTAGTAGTGTTGGTACTAAACCACAATACGTAGAAGCAGAACAGGAATTGGGTCGAGTCTTAGCTGCAAGGAATATGCACTTAGTATATGGCGGAGGCAATCTTGGACTTATGGAGATTGTTTCAAAAGCTGTACAGGAAGGAGGCAGTCACGTTTTGGGAATCATCCCAAAACCCTTGGCAGAGGCAAATCTTGTTGAACCATCAAACGGAGAGGAACTGATCGTGCCAGGTATGTCTAAACGTTTGGTAGAAATGATTAACCGTGCTGATGCTTTTATTGCTTTGCCAGGTGGCTTGGGTACATTGGAGGAAATATTTATAGTATTATCTTGGGCGAACCTGACATACACTAGAAACCAATTGGACTGCTCAACGTTGATGGATTTTATGATTTTCTTTGTGTGTTTCTTGATGATGCTCGGAGAAATGGGTTCGTATCAAAACCTTTGAAAGAACTCATCTTTACTATCAGAACTGCTCCAGATCTAATAGACCAACTCATAGCCTATGAACCACGAGTTGACCCTATCCTTTCAAAGATAAATTGGTCCGAGGATGATCTGGTAAGAGGCGTATGATTAATCTGGATCTTAACCTTTAATGTCCTGTAGAATTTCAGATAACCATGTATTATTTTCTAAACTCTTCTTCTACTGTTTAAGACATTGGGGACAATGTCTCATTTAGGTTTGGGGGAGGGAATTAGTTGATTAGTACCTTGTTTTTAGTTTGTGTGTTGTTTTTATTTTTAGTCCAAAATTTTTCGAAAAACAAAATTGAAAAATTGAAAAAATTACAAAAATATTTTGTGTTTTTTTTTTGTTTTTATTTTGACTAAAAAGGTGAAATTGGTAAGAGATAGCTGAGTAAGGAGTTTCCACTCCTGAGACGTATCTCAAACCTATTTCGAAACAAGTTAATTTTTGTTTATTTCATTTTGAATTATTTAATTTGTGAATTCTCCTTAAAACAAACTAAAATGGATCTTCATATGCTCAGTTGACAAATATTATCAATATATATAGTAACATACGGACATGAGTTAAAATTGAAAAGTTTGTAATATTCAGTGCTCTAGTTTAATTGGAAGAAGCATCTCAAAAAGCATTGGAGTAAAAAAAAAATCCGAGATCCGAGTTATTAAGTCTGTAAGGGTGTTTTAACACCCAGTGCCCTAAAACCAACTGGTTTGGGAGTCACTGGCCCAAGGCTCGCTATATGGATCAAAGATGCTGCAAAAATATATATATATATAATATCTGAAGTCTGAGTAATTAAGTCTGTAGGGGTGTCTTAACACCTGGTGCCCTAAAGCCAACTGGTTTGGGAGCCACCGCCAAAAGCTCGTTACATATATGGAAGATATTGTAAATAAATAAATAAAAAAAAATCAGAAAAATCAGAAAAAATTATTCCATTGCTACAAAAAGATGTGAATCTAATAGAACTTTAGGAAAAAAATATTACTCTCTTATCAACTGCACTTATGACTGTTGTGGGCAAAAATGAGTTGATTAATATTTTGTTGGCTGTGTATATGGAGAATGGTAAATATAATCGGAGAATTTACTTATTCGGTAATTTAGAATGAAACAAAACAACTAGTAACTTGGAATAGAAGTTTCACCTGATTAATCACTAACATTTTTATTATCTTTTCGCTTGTCTTTTTGCTTTTATGTGCATTAGTTTTACTACCTTTTTACTTATGTAAAATGTTTGTGGGTATCATTGCTGTAAACCCTCACGAGACTACAACTCGTCCACTAGGGACACCTAGGGGTTTTAAGGCTTGTTGCATATGCTAAATGCAACCGTGATCCCTACGAAAGTGGCTTAGTTAATTTATTTATGTTATTTTATTTTATGTTTTGCTCGAGGACTAGCAAAATGTTAGGTTTGGGGGTGTGATGAGTGGTAAATCTATCACTATTTTCCACTCATTTAACCTTTTATTTTGTATAGTTTCTTGAGTTTTGTGAATATTTTGATGTGTTTTGTGTTATTTTGTAAATAAATAAAATTTCAGGACACTCTGGAGGTAATTTGGGCCAAAATAGAGAAAAATTAACAAAATGGCAATTCAGTAAATTGTCTGCGTCGCGACGCCAAGGCCTTCAGTGTCGCGACGCCTAACGTGCGCCGAACAGTGCTAACGTGCGCCGGGTCCACAAATCAGAATCTGAGAAAAGTTTGACTTTGCTAACGTGCGCCGTGCCATGTGTCACCATCACAGCCGATCTGCTAACATGCGCCGTGCCACGTGTCAGTATCCTACGGTGCCGACAGTCATCATCGCCACATGTGCCACGTGTCACTCCACGTCATTGCCACGTCATTGCCACGTCATCAGCCACATCATCAGGTTGACCAAGTCAAACTGCTACCACACCGCCGCCACGTCATCATCAGCCAATCAGGAAGTGCCACGTGTCGCAATCCTACGGTGCCGACAGTCGATTTCCCCCACGTGTCGCCACGTCAGCATCAATTATTGGCTATCTAATCCTTATCTGACACGTGGCGGATAATAATCTCATCGACCAATCAGAAGCCGCCACGTTTCACAATAATTGAAGCCCAACCACTCGCCACGTGTCACCTGATCCAGAATCTGCAACTGACGAACCAGAGCGTGCCACGTCGACAAAAGCTGGCGTAGCAACGCCAAAGGCCTTGGCGTCGCGACGCTGGAACCCCACCGAGGCCTATAAATAGAGCTTCAAATTTCAGTTTTAGATGCACCATTCTCTCTCCTTTCTTTGATGTAAATATGGAGTTTCTCTCTCTAGTTTCTTTTTAATTTAAGTTTTGTAATTAAATTTTAATTACTTTTTGTAATAATAGTAATTTACTTTCTTACTTTTTACAGTTTTTACTATTCATCATGAGGAGGTAACTTCCCCCTGTTAGGGTGAAAGGTAATTATGTTACTATTGCTATTTAGATTAATCTCCCTTAAAAATAATATATTCACTATTTAAAATTTGACTTAAAAATGATACCCCGCTATATTGGTCGGTTGGTAATTTAATTTTAATCTGGTTTAAACCTGACTAATTAAGGATACCGCCAGATTGGTCGGTTGGTAATTTTATTTTGGTTCCGCCTTTATGGTTGGTTTATGGACAAATATTACCGCCTTAATGGCTGATTGGACTTAATTTGACTTAATCAGGATACCGCCAGATTGGTCGGTTGGTAATATTATCACAAGTTTATATATTATTTTATGGGAGATATCTAAATTAGTAGTAAAAGTAATTCCTTTTACCTTAACATTTTATTTTATTGTTTTACTTTTCAGTATTTACTTTACCGCATTTTTACTTTATGTCTTTTATTTTCAAGTTTTTACTAGCCTTAGTTATGTGTTGTAACTAAATAAGTTATCTGGGGTTGTGATGACTTTTAATATCACCGGTTTATAAGGGGTTAAATTAAAGTTTGTGTAATATAAAGATTTATTTATTGAGTCTTAATCTTAATGCTTTTTAATTAACTGGCCATTAATAAAATTGATTAGGTAAACTTAAAATATACTAGACATAGAGATTTTAAGTTTAAGACCTTAGACTCAATAGCCCACGATCTTCCTTGAGGATAGATAACCCTTTAATAGATTTCCTTACAGGATAGGAATATACCTGTCGGGCGGGGGTAGCCTTAATTGGAACTTAATCTTAATGAATCTAGGTAATTTGGTTGACATAGACATATGGTTCAATTGGATTATACTAGGTATTTGTAATTGACAATCGGAAGAGGCTTTTACATAATTTAGTGTTCCAGGTTAATAAATCAATATATTACCCAACTTTAAGATAACCACTTCATCTTTTAAAATGATATTAAAAGAAATCACAACCCTAGATAGTTTTTAATATTGAATTTTCATAAAAATCTACTTTTGAATAATTTTATTTACCTGTTTTTAAATTTAGAATCGTCACCATTTCAAATCAATCAAACAACTTGTTAGATATTAGTAATCATTTGACCTCATAAAATTAATAGTTTAGATATTAAGTCCCCGTGGGATCGATATTTTTATACTACTTGAACGATACGTGCGCTTGCGTTATGCGCGTGTGTTTACGCCGGTCAAAAATCACGTCAGAAGGGCTTAAAAATTACTGATTTCCGAAATTACCCTTATAAGTGGGGGAATTTGGTAATTTTTGGATGGGAGATATTTGGTTTACTGATTTTCAAATAAAAAAAAAAGCTAACAATGAAATACAAAAGAAGAAACCAGTGAAGATACGAGAGAGAGAGGGAAGAGAGAGAAAGAAGAAGTGTGGCCGGCGAACGGCTATCCGCCACCCCCGACGGTGTACGCCGGCACCACCGACTTCTTCTAGTGCAGGTCGGCCACGTGGTGGCCTGTGATTCCTAAAAAGGTGGTCGGAAACGGCGCAGGAAGAGAGAAATAGTTGCGGAAATTGGCTTCATGGTTCCAGCTCGTCGGTTCATTTCACGACCTGAGCCACCCGCCAAATCGGAGCGCTCGACGAGTACTACGAGATGGTGGTGACAATTTCTCTGATTGGTGCCCGCCGGAATCATGCAAAATGGGGAAGAATGTCGTGCGTGAATAGTAACCCAAATTGAACAATATCTCTGATCGGAATTTCGTCGATTCCAGCGTGTTCGTGGGATCGTTTGGAGTTCGTATATGGTCTCGAAACCTTGGTAAGAGCTCTCGGTAAAAAGTCGTTAATTTCAAGTTTTCGCTAAATATTCGAATATTTTCAGTAGCTTCGTTGAGTAATGTAGCGTTATAATTCGAGTTGTTTGAGCTTTAATATGTTGATATGTGTTTATCGTAGAATTCGAGTGAGAAAATATTTGATTTGATCGATCCAGTTGATAAAGTGGGTTTTCGGTGAAACCGGTTTCTCGCTCGACTGAGCGTTGATGACCGTAATTATGGATATGACATAAATATGATATTGCGAGAGTAATTGAGTAATTCTGGATAAGTTCGGAGGGTCCAAGATCCTTCTGCAGCATTTGAAGAAACTTTTCCGTAAGATTTTCCGCAAACACGTAAAATGATGATCTAAACTATCTAGCTAGTTTAGAATGGTATATAAGGATATATTAGAGTATTGAAGTTTGAACCGTAGAATCGGAGAGGATTCGTGTAATCTGGGAAAGTCCGAAAGTTTATTATAGATAAGTAGAAAGTTCCGCAAATAGCGGTTCTGACCATATTTTGTTATTGTTTTGACAGATCGGACCAGGATAATGAGTGTCCGCCTAACTAGGTAAGTAATCCATGCGATGAATACTTGTGTTATGTGTTCTGATTGATTTTAGATAATAAAGAAATGCTATAAACATATGTATAACCATATAACAGAATGAGTAGGTATATATATATATATATATATATATGCAAGTTAGTTACCAGTAAGAATGGTGAAGTATAGGTATACATGATATGTGAGTAACTTCATATTGTATAATATAAGGATACTTGGGATTAGGGGTTGTAGAAACTACACCCTAGGGAATGGGATTAAGGATTAAAATATCATAATTTATAAGGAAGTAAATGTTTATGTACAAATCCATGTAGAAGAATAAAAAAACAATAACATGAATGTACACATAGATAAGTAAAAGTATGTAAGTTGCATGAAGAAATAAGTAAGCATATATATTGTATGTATGTATATGATTGAGTATGAACATATGTTTCAATATTAGCGAGGATCTATGATGAGGAGTTAACACATAAGTAAATATACGTGAGTAATACTATTTGTTATATAAATATTGATATGTGGCGTAAGACTAATGAAATGTATGAATATGTGAATAAATGAATGAATAGTTTATGAATACTATAAGCCTAGATGTTATTTAAATGATCTGAAAGAAGGTAAAAATATTGTGTATGTGTAGTTAGAGTTGCGTATGAAAATAAGTATATGTATGTGATTTGAAATCTTGTTTTTACGTGTGTGTGTGTATCTATACTTTGGGAATTTAATACGATAGAGAAGTTGAAGAATCTGTAATTTGAGTGTATGTGCATAGAGTGATGTAGCAGCAGAGTTTTGTATGTGTATACAATTATAAGTATGGAATTAGTAAGATGGTATGAGAAACATATGCATATGTACATTTTCGGTAGTATGAATGTATGTTAAATTAAGTATGTTTGAGTGTGAGCAGAGCTAGTGATGATATTTTAAGCATATATATCATAAGAAAATTATAGATGGAAGCATGTAAAGAATAGAATTCGTATATTATTAATTTATGAGCATGCATGAATATGTACATGTACATGTATGATTATGTAAGAAAGCATGGTTATGGTAGAAGGAAGCATGAGAAATGCATATGCATATGTGTGTGTTAAGATTTCCAGAAGTTGAGTTAAAATTAAGAATGTTTTTGAAATTCAAATGTTTTAAAGAAAAGTCCCAGATGCTTTTGAAAGAAATGTATTTCAGAAAATATTTCTTACAGTTTTGAGATTTAAGCATGAGTTTTTATGTTTTCGGGGCATGAGATAAAAACTCACCCCATTATGTAACTTGAGATTCAGTTGGAATTAACGGATACAAAGGACTTGTGCACATGCAGAGCCAGAATGACGACATAGGTTCGTGTACCTGGACTCTAGTGGTGGCTATGTCTAGTTGAGTCGTTTTCCTGAACATAGAGCTCTACGTTCAGTTGAGTCGTTTTCTTGGGCGTAGGGCACCACCAATTTCAGAGATGCCCAGTTGAGTCGTTTTCCTGGGCATAGAGTACCACCAGTTTTCAGAGACCCAGTTGAGTTATTCCCGGACACGTCCAGTTGAGTCGTTTTCCTGGACGTAGAGCAGTTTTCAGTTTTCAGATTTTTCAGTACACAGTTTTCAAATCATCCGTACGTAGTTTTTAAAAGTCAGATTTTAGAAACAGTTTCCAGAAACCACAGATTCAAAGCTGTTTTTAGAAAGTCAAGTTTTCGGATACAGATTTCAGTTTTTAGATACAGTTTTCAGTCATCAGATATAATTTTCCGAAATAGCTTTTCCAGAAAGAAAAAGTAGAATAAAGTTTTCAACAAAGAGTTTTCAAAAAGAAGCTTTCAGAAAAGAGTTCTTCAGAAAAGAGTTTTCAAAAAGTATTTTATAAAAAGCATAACATGTTAAAGTAGAGTATAATTCCTAAGTTATGCATATAGACCATATATTCTAGAAATCATTTGAGATGCATATAACTGACGTTAATGCATGATAGTATTATTATGTTTATATGCATTTATGAATAATATTTGTATGAGTTATATGTTTACATAAGAGGAACCTTTTCTGAATACTAGTGTATGATAATATGATTACATTTATATATGTATTCATGATTGAAGATAGTGTGATAAATGTTTGATAGAAATGATAGTTTATAATTCTGATTTGATGATATTTCAAGAAAATAAAAGAAATGAAGTTATAATAAATGCATGAGCTGAATTAGCAAAGAATATACAGTGACATAATGAGATTTTAGAGTAGCGCATCAAAAGCATGATGGATTTTGACTTAAGTGAAAGGAATATAAAGACTTGATATATATTAGGGTTAATTGAAAGGTAAATAAGAGACATGCAGTAAATATATGTGTGTGTAGTCAGATAAAAGAATTGGTAATATTGTGACATGTTTGTTAAGTGGATAAAGGACCAAATAGTTAGATCAGACTTTGATAAATGTGCATGATCACAAGTGGTTCAGATTAATATGAAACTTAATTTAGACTTTGTGTGTGTTTGACGCTCAAGGTATGAGCATGGCTACTTACTGAGTCTTATGACTCACACCACAACAGTTTGTTAGTTTTGCAGGTCAGTAGCAGTCATATTGAGCCAGCATGATTTCAGTGAAGACTTTGAAGATAGTGGATCGCTCTAATTGCAGTCAAGAGAATCTTTGAGTCATGGGTCGAGTTATGGGTCCTCACGACCCCTTATATTTGTATTTGTATCTCATATGTAAATGTTATATAATAGTATAGTTTTATCTTGAGTTCTGGCCGGAAGCCAAGTGATTTACATTATGTTCATTGAGTTCTGGCCTGAGGCCAAGATGATGGTTGCATATGTTTTGAATTGCATAGCAGGTTGTCTCAGGGTGCTGGCTATAAGCCAAGTTGCATGATGTTCTGCATACATCATGCCGAAATTTCGTCAGAATCAGAGGCTTATGGAGGCAAGATTAGCCTGTCTCCTGTCGGTAACATCCTGGCTTAGGCGGGATGTTACATTTTACTTAGGCTAATATCTTTAATTCTTGCTTGTTTTAACTTTCTCAAGCTTGATTAAAACCTTGCGGTTAATCTAATTTTTCCAAATATGTATAATTAGGTGTGACTAATCACCTTTGTCTACCATTTTGATTTAATCCAATTAAATCAAGATAAAATTTAATTAATGCATTAGTTACATGTCTACCACTTTGATTTAATCCAATTAAATCAAGCCAAATACACATATTATTATATATTTGTAATTACCAAAATATTCTCCTTGTTGTTGTAGAGAATTCCCAAAGTTAGCAAGCTTGATTCCAATATTCAATCTTCTTCTCCTTGTTGAAATATTGTAGAGAACTTCCAAAGCTTCTCTAAACATTTCTTTTACTTAGGCTAATATCTCTAATTCTGGCTTGTTTTAACTTTCTCAAGTTTGATTAAAATATTACGGTTAATCTAATTTTTCCAAATATGAATAATTAGGTATGACTAATCACATTTGTGTACCATTTTGATTTAATCCAATTAAATCAAGATAAAATTTAATTAATGGATTAGTTACATGTCTACCACTTTGATTTAATCCAATTAAATCAAGCCAAATACACATATTATTACATATTTGTAATTACAAAATATCCTCCAATGGTAGAGATATTTATGAAATTATAACAAAACCCTTGTGTGTTTTTGGATTAATCCAATTGGGTCAAAGTAAATATTTAATGTTATCCAATAATATTTAATTATTTTAATTAATAATTATAATATCAAATATTATTTATTATAAAAATTATCGGCTACCCAAGTGCTCAACAAGTACACTTTATATTGTGAGACTCTCTAAGTCCATACACGTTCGTCATATAAGCCTAACTTATATTATATGTACGCAATTCGACCATCCGAATTCGCGAAGAACCCGAACGATATTTCTGAACTATACAAGTCAAGGCCATCACATATGTTTAACAATCCATCTGTCGTAGGCTATCCGAGTTGTGCTTCAGAAACATAGATTACACCGTCAAGTTTTTGAGACGCACATCTCATGGCGACATGTCCACGATTCTTTACAACTAATCAGAACACCATTTCTGATATATGCGATCCACCATAGGTGGTCGACTTTGGCCAAAATCTTAAGAATTGTGACTTACTCACAAGGATACCTAACCCTTTTATGGTACACATAAGGGCCGGTGGATCCTATCTTGATACGTACTTGATTAACGAGTGCATTGGTCCACACCCAACGAACATCTAGCGGTCAGACCATAAAAGGTTTCTGAAATATATGGCATCAAAGTATGAAGGATCACACATAAAATCAATGTTATTCTATAGTCAAAGTATCACATATGCTACTCGACTCGAGAAGATTCCTATTGACGGTAGTGTGTACTTCCAACTATTAGGAATCACCTGTGAGTCATTCAGTATTAGCTCCAACGAATACCTACATGTCTATACGAGCTTCAAAAGCTCATGCACTACAAGAAATTACAGTTTTAGCGACGGAATTTAGTGACGGAATATTCCGTTTCAAAATTTAACGATGGAATTGAGACGGAATTGAAACGGATAATGAAATTAGGGACGGAATTTAGCGACAAAAAAAATTTCATCTCTAAATTAGAGACGGAAATGAAAATCCGTCGCTAATTAGAGACGGATTACTATTCCGTCGCTAATTTTATGTAGAAACGGAATTTTTCCGTCGCTAATTAGAAACTGAATTTCAACTCCGTCGCTAATTAGAAACGGAATTGAAATTCCGTTTCTAATCTTAATTTTTATTTTTATTTTAAATTTTGTTGTTGTTGAGAAACATAATTTTTCTGTCGCTAATCCGTCTCTATTAGAAACGGAATTCAAATTCTGTCGCTAATTAGAAACATAATTTCAATTCCGTTTCTAATCTTAAATTTTTATTTTTATTTTAAATTTTGTTGTTGTTTAGAAACGGAATTTTTCCGTCGCTAATTAGAAACGGAATTGAAATTCCGTCGCTAATTAGAAATGGAATTGAAATTCCGTTTCTAATCTTAAATTTTTATTTTTTATTTTAAATTTTTGTTGTTGTTTATAAACGGAATTTTTCCGTCTCTAATCCGTCGATATTTAGAAACGGAATTCAAATTCCGTCGCTAATTCGAAACGGAATTTCAATTCCGTCGCTAAATACATATATGGGTGGGTCCTCTTGGCATTTAATTCAGGGCACTGATGTTGTGTGTTTGTGTTTGAGTTTTCCTTTTTGTGATTCCTCATAGCCGATAATTAATTCTTGGCATTTAACATGATTATGATTATATTCATACTTAAAATGTAGGGGGGAAAAAACAACCCTGTAATTAAATTGCCGTGGGCGATATTTAGCCCCAACTTTTGTATAATACCAACGCATAAGTAATTTTTTTATAAATAAATTGCAAGAATTTAAGAAAAAAATATTAAAAATTTATGTTAATTTTTGTATGGTTCATTTATTTTTGTATATGTCAGGTAAACTGATGTTTAAATTTACTGAACAAATGAAAAGCGTAGGTTTGAGTTTTTAGTGATAAATTTTTTCTTTAAATATATAAATGTGTGATCTGAAAAATAAAATGTCGCTAATTTTAAAATTTATTTTTATTTTAATTTTTTTTGTTAATTAGAAACGAAATTGTTCCGTCGCTAATTAGAAATGGAATTGAAATTCCGTCGCTAATCCTAAATTTTTATTTTTATTTTAAATTTTTTTGTTAATTAGAAACGGAATTGTTCCATCGCTAATTAGAAACAGAATTTCAATTTCGTAGCTAATTAGAAACGGAATTTCAATTCCGTTTCTAATCTTAAATTTTTATTTTTATTTTAAATTTTTTTGTTAATTAGAAACGGAATTCTTCCGTCGCTAATTAGAAACGGAATTAAAATTCCGTCGCTAATTGGAAACATAATTTCAATTCCGTAGCTAATTAGAAACAGAATATCAATTCCGTAGCTAATTTTTAATTTTTATTGATAATTAGAAACAGAATTATTTCGTTTCTATTCCGTCGCTAATTTTTAAAATTTTCAATCCCCCCAAAATTTATTCCTTTCAGCGCCACTTTTTTTTTAAAAAAAATAGAGACGGATTTTCCGTCGCTAAATAGAAACAGAATATCTATTCCGTCGCTAATTTTCGTCAAATTTCAAAAAATTTCCCGCCTTGTGAAAATTTCAAATGTCTACAAAATTTACAAATTTTTCCGCTTCTCTTATTTTTTTTCTCTATATATACATCATAATCTTTTTAACTCTCAACTCCAATACACCATCCAAAATTTTCTTACTCAATTTCATATACCATCAAATTTTTCATACCTCAACTCTCATTATCAATCTCTCATTTTTCTTATCCCCTCTTTTAAAATTTCTTAAGAAACAAACGGTGGACATTTCGTAAATGGATGGTGGTGTGTCTAAGCTCGCGGTGGACATTACGGTATCTTGTATAATTGAAGATGTATATATAACAATTAAAAAAATCCACTTTTTAAAAATTTAATAACATTCAAAATTTTTAAAATTTTCCCTTATCTAAAATTTATAAATTTCATATCTCTACAATTTATAAATTTTTCATATCTATCAAATTATAAAATTTCTCACCTCTCTAAATTTTTTTAAAAAAAAATTCCTTTCTAAAATTTTAAATTTTTTCTTTTCTAAAATTTTAAAATTTTTTCATTTCTAAAATTTTAAAAGTTTCATATATTTTTAAAATTTTAAATTTCCCGCCTCTCTAAAATTTTAAAATTTTCGTTTTTAATTTTTTTTTTCAAAAAAAAAAAAAATTATAGCTACGGAAATATTCCGTCGATAAATATTTTTAAAATTTTAAATTTCCTGCCTCTCTAAAATTTTAAAATTTAAAATTTTTTAATTTTTTTCAAATAAAAATTTATAGCTACGGAAATATTCCGTCGCTAAATATTTTTAAAATTTTAAATTTTCCGCCTTTCTAAAATTTTAGTTTTTAATTTTTTTTCAAAAAAAATTATAGAAACGGAATTTCCGTCGCTAAATAGCGACGGATGAAAATTCCGTCTCTAAATAAAAACGAAATTTTCCGTGGCTATTTAGCGACAGAATAATAACCGTCGCTAATTAGAGACGGAAATTTCGTCGCTATATAGAGACGAAATTTCCATCAATCGCTAACTTTAGCGACTGATGGTTTATTTCCGTCGCTATTTTTTTTGCGACCAACAAAATAGAGACGAAATTTTTTCGTCGCTAATGGTCAATTAGCGACGAATTAGCTACGAATTTTTCCATCGCTATTTGGCAGTTTTCTTGTAGTGATGGTTCATCAGGTTAAACCATTGGAACTCCAATTCCAATATACGTCATGTGCTAGTATTTTAGGTTGTAGGAATTCGACCGTATTCCAAAACTAACGACTAAGAATATTTACTTTAAGAATAGTTCATAATAGTAATACTCTCTCAATTTCGGATCATCCAGTGTCCAGTATTACTACATGATTATTCTAAGGTCGATGTCATTTTTAACATATTTATATATCAATCTAATATGTATAATGGTATTACCATTAATAAGTATAATGACATTACCATTAATAAAGTTGAAGTGAAAATATTATTATTTTATTAATAAATAATAAAATATAGTGTACAATATATTATTCGGATTAGCGCTCCAAGCACCAACTCCAACAGATGTCACCCAAGGCTCTCTGCTCAACATCAGTCATGATGAGTATCTTTCCCCAGGATTAATAACTCTGCTCAAGATTAACAAGTTGTAATAACAATCTGCATAAATATCTCATAAAATATAAAGTGTTTATTTAAAAATATTACATATTTTCAATTTACAAATCATAAGCTTTAAAATAAGACGTAGTGTCAATATGTTTCAACAGAATAAATGCTAAAAAATGATGCTTACATTTATAAGAGAATAATAATTTCAAATTAGTCATTTCAAACATTTATATATCTTTCATCTTAACTCCAAATCATAATATGTAGAAATACATATACACTTAACATTCATACCAATAATTTTCATCAACAAACCTCTCTTAAATTCATATTTACGTAAGGTCGAAATTATCTCCAAAATTATTGTATTGCACGTAATTTACATTGAGCTTCGTTATACTCACATTTTTACCTCAGTCTCAGTAATGACTGAAAGTTGCATTATGTATGTCGCAATCACATTGCTTATTTTTAGTCACATTAGTTACCTAAGTCACATTGAATATAATCATAATTGTAACATCAATCATATTACTGACTTTCAATCATATTAGTTACCTTAATCACATTACCGACCCACAATCACATTGAGCACAATCACAATTTTGACCTCAGAAATATTTCCGACCCTCAGTCACATTTGTGGTCTCGGTCATATTAATTATTTCAGTCACATTACCGACCCTCGGACAAATAAAGCACAATCATATTTATGATCTTAGTCACATGTGACTTTTTTTTTTACCTACAGCCACAAATGACTATGATTAGACGTGTCTGAGTGTATATCTTTTTAGGCATAATTACAATGTGACTATAACTGGTTTCATCTGCACACACAAAAATCAAAGAGGAATTAATATTCAGTGTATATTTAAAATAAAAATAAGTATTTTTAAAACGCAGTACCTAAAAGATTGATGAGGGGTTAAAATATGTAGGTTTTTAAGATTAATGAAGTGACTTTTTTTAAAAGATATGTTTTTTATAATAAGTTATGAGAAATATAAATTTTTTAATAAAATTTTATTTAAAATTAAATCCGAAATTTTTAAATCAACCATCACACTCACTCCGAGACTTGAACCCTCGAATTAAAGATAATGTAAACGTACTTTAATTAAATAATTTGTAATAAGAATATGTTCGATTTTTAATCTTGCAAATTGCAAAACAAAATCGTAAATCTTATTAATTAGAAAAAGAAAAAAAATTAAAACAAGAGAATAAAAGAATCTTTTTAATATATATACACTTTATAGTTAAGAATAAAACCTGCTTTACAAAAGACTCTTTCCAAAGGAAAAAAAAGAAAACAACGAAAGTCCAACACTTGAATTTAATAGGAAGAAATAAATATTATTACACATTGTAAATTAATTCGGTGTTAAATTAAATCTTATATAATATTTTTTTTTTATATATTATGATTTATAATTATTTAATAATATGTTAATAATAATAAAATTTTAACTATATTATTATAAAATATAAATACGCATTACAAACATAACATAGACCGAGTAGAATTTCCTTAACGTAATCTCTAATTTGATGGTGTAGGTTCATGATCTCATATTGATATCTTGGGTTTGAATCCAGAAATTACGTTTTTTATAAAAATCTGGAACAATCGGAGATTATATCTACTTTACTTAAATTCAAAATAAGTAATTTGGTAGTCGAATTTTCAACGATTAAAAAAAAATCATAAACTTTACATAATGAGCATCGTTGTGAGAAATGAAGTTGATGTTCCACTTGCTTTATAGGTGCTTTTTTTTTTTGGCTGAGTCGCGTATCAAAGGGTGGTGGGTGGGGTACAAGGTACTAATTCTTCCAAGTTCCAACAACTTTTATTCTTGTTATTAGCAAATCGCATTGATACAGTCAAATTAGCCAATATTCCTATCAAAGAGTGTAAATGAATATCTCAAGTTCAATTCGTATTTATCTTGGTTGGAGATCGATTCGTTTAATAAATAAGTTATTTGTATTCGAAAATAAATAGCTAGATTATTAAACTAGATCGAATCGGTTCGTTTTTGACTCGCAAACAATATTCGAAAAAAACTCGACTCAAATCTTATAAACATAACTCGACTCGATATCTCATATATGTGTGTGTCATAAACATTTGAATTTTGTAGAGAAATTATTTAAAATTTGATGAAGTAAACAAAAAATAAAAACTAAATTTTTTAAATTAATCAAGTTTGAGTCGAGCCGAATCTTTTAGTAATCGAATTCGAACCGAGTTCAATCACAATATTTTCTTAACGAATTATGTTAGAACAATATATATAAAGCTCAATTACACCCCTAATATTACATCATTAGTTGTGATAGATTCAAATTAAAATATATATATATATATATTTAGGCTGTGATTGTTTTTTGGATTTAAAATCTAAATATGTTTGAATTTGACTGAAATATGAATAAATCTAAATGATACATTTGTTTTTTCTTTTTTAAAGGTTTGAATATAAATGTTTGTTTATTTTACTAAACAACCTCCGTCTCTATTTGATATTCTTGTTTGCTTTTTTTCACATGGATTAAGAAAGTATAATTAACGTGGTAATGTAATCAATTATTTTCTTAAAATACACTTCATTGAGAATATGGAAAGTTGTATTGTTGATAAATATGCTTATTAAGTTAGGATATATTAATAAATTACTCACTTTAATTTCATTTTTAATAAGGTAAGTGGATTATATTTTGCGAGGGGGAAAAAATAGAAATACAACCTATCAAAAAGAGAGAGACGGAGTATAACATTTAAAAAAAAAGTATTTTATATAATAATTATAAATGTTAAAAGTTAAATGATTGGAATGTAAAATTAAAATATTGTTATGTATTTAAACTAACACAAAAGCTTATTTGACCTATAAAATAAGAAATATATGATTTCAATTTTTTTTAAGTTAAAAAATTTAAAAAATATTTATATATAAACAATAATAGAATAAAATTAAATTTGACTATGTTTAGGAAATATATAAATCATAAAGGGATATATTCGAGATTTTAAAATTAAATGTCCTTTTAAGACTTAAAACTTAAGATAAAAGTTAGAAATCCTAATTTTTTCTATTATGATAATTTACAATGTTTTTTAAAAACGAATAACCCATAAAAATACAAATATGTTAAAATAAGTCATATTCGGACTTAAAACATAAAAAAAAATAACACCTTAGCTCTCTTGTAAAAACGTAAAACTCAATGTTAGACAGCTTAAAATAGAATTGGCTTTGAGATCGGCTGGTTAAACCTAAAATTTTATCCAAAATTAGGCCATATATATATAAGACTAGTTGTACTTTATTATTTGTTTTGAACTTAATCTTTGATCAACTAATGAATAATATAATTTTATATGTCTTTTATTATTTATTGATCTCGCCTCGACCCCTAAAACTCTTTTTTAATAAAGTAAATCTTCTCACCCTCCGGAAATACTATAATAACTCGAGAGTCTTAATTTTCATTTCAAATAAGAGACGAGCTACAATCGATTTATTTTTCATTTGATGCCTCAAATTTAATGTAAAATTATGGCACCCAATCTAAGAGTAGTAGTGTTTTATTGAATTTTTTTTTTTGTTTGTTTAAAATTTTGTCTCTAAGATTGCCCTAATTAAGAAGCCTTCAACAAAAACATATTGTTACTTTTTTAGGCCCAACATTAGGATATAAACTTGGTAGGGGCCAAACTTTAGGTTTTAATAATTTTTATTCTTTAATTGATAAGGGTCATTCGGAGAAGGCATTCTAAAATTTAAAGCTGTCCCTGACACCAGCTCCATAGGAGTGGTAATTTGGGTCATGATTCATTTATTCGTTCGATTCGATTCGCTTTAAAGCGAATACGGATTTGGAAAAATGAATTCGTTTAGAAAAATTGATTCGTTTAATAAATGAGTCAATTCGATTCGATTCGTTTATTAAACGAATCAAATACGAATTTAAGTTCATTGATTCGTTTATTCGTTTAGGATTCGTTTTATTATTTTTATTTACTAGTTCTTGTTAATTTTCAATTAAGATTCGAGAAATTATAGCTAATTACCATAGAAAAAAGTAATATTTTCGATATTTGGTGATATATTTTTAGTAAATATATTAATTACATATTTCATATGTATATATTTATGAAGAATTAATGTGAATCAAGTGTGGTAAATTATTTTATTAAATAATATCATTGACTAAACGAATATACGAATCCTGATATTAGGATTCGTTTAATAAACGAATCGAATACGAATCCATCACATTTTGATTCAATTCGTTTAGGATTCGATACAAATTCGATTCGTTGATTTGTTTTGCCACCCCTACAGCTCCATCACACACAACTGACAACACCATGTCACCAAGTCATGATTTACACTTCAACGACGGATCGATCCCACGTCATTTAGTTATTTAAGCCTCCTTAAATTCTCATATCGACCAATCACACCAACGATCATCCAAAATTCAAGATAATCCATGTCCTAACACTAACGATATTAAAGTATTCACTAATATATAATTTTTTTTAGAATATAAATCCCACGTCATCCATATCAAAATTATTGGACTCCGATATGAATACGTGGGTAAATTATATTGTCTCATACTCTTAGAAAGATGCTATCTAATATTTGAATCTGAAATGTCTCAAACTCAAACCGCTGGAATGAACCCGTTAGATACTCACTAAAAATACCTTATAACCGAAACCGAAAACTCCCCTTAATTCCTCACAATAACTGCTATATAGTAGGGGTGTCAAAACGAATTAACGAATCGAATTCGTATCGAATCCTAAACGAATCGAATCAAAATGTGATGGATTCGTATTCGATTCGTTTATTAAACGAATCCTAATATCAGGATTCGTATTCGATTCGTTTATTAAACGAATCGAATACGAATATTCGTTTATTCGTTTAGTCAATGATATTATTTAATAAAATAATTTACCACACTTGATTTACATTAATTCTTCATAAATATATACATATGTAATATGTAATTAATATATTTACTAAAAATACTTCACCAAATATTGAAAATATTAATTTTTCTATGATAATTAGCTATAATTTCTCGAATATTAATTGAAAATTAACAAGAAATAGTAAATAAAAATAATTAAACGAATCCTAAACGAATAAACGAATTAATGAGCTTAAATTCGTATTCGATTCGTTTAATAAACGAATCGAATCGAATTGACCCATTTATTAACGAATCCATTTTTTCAAACCCGTATTCGCTTTAAAGCGAATCGAATCGAACGAATAAACGAATCCTGATCCAAATTGACACCCCTACTATATAGTATTAAAAAAAAAAAAAATTATTGCTAGTTATAATCTCCCTCACTCTCTATTTGGTTTCTCATAGATAGCAAGATCACAATATCAAGGGAGATAAAAAAAACTGGAGGGTGAAAGAAATATGAAAGTAGCAAAGCTACCAGTCCCTGGGAAGAGAAACATACTCATCACAAGCGCTTTGCCTTACGTCAACAACGTTCCTCATCTTGGCAACATCATCGGCAGTAAATAAATAAAAAAAAAGCAACTTAATTTATATTTATTTATACTTTCTTTTTCTTGTTTTGCCTTTCCTGTAACATGGGGTTTTGTTTGTTTGTTTTTTTTTTAATTTGGGTTTTGTTTTGCTTTTAACTTACTTCTGCTGATCAGGTGTTTTGAGTGCTGACGTTTTTGCTCGCTATTGCCGATTACGTGGCTATAATTCTGTATACATATGTGGAACTGATGAGTATGGAACTGCAACTGAGACTAAGGCTATGGAGGAGAATTGTACTCCACAACAAATCTGTGACAAGTAATAAGTTCTTGTTACATATCTTTAAAATGTTCACTGAGTTTGATATTGGCAATTATTATTATTATTATTATTAGTTGTTCATTCTGCAAAAGAAATCTAATGAAAAACAAGTATGAGCTTAGTGCTTATTGCAAAGCTAGGGTTTGGAATCAGTACAGTGGTGGTATTGGGACAGTCCACACAGACGGCTAATTGAGGCCCTTAAAACTTCGACTAATATTATGGCCCCATATCTAAAGAAAAATTCAATTTTTAAGTGTATGATATGATTTTTATATTCTTTTTCCTTTATCGGTAGAGACCTTATTTTAGGAATTCGTCTAGGCCCCCAAAATTCAAGGCAACTCAGGGCCGTCTGTGAATCGTGACTGTGATTAAATCCATATTCTGTGCAAATTATAGTATCTATTGTCATCCAAAGGAAATCCGCTGTAATTAGAAAATTAGCAATAACTATGTTGGGGACTTCAACATTGAGGTATAGAAGCATGATGCAGTGACCCCTTTCAAATTTAAGGAAAGATTAATGTCAATAAGGACCAAATTATAGGGCCAATTGCTGTTAAATTATTTGATTAAGTGGGTTGTGGTCTATAGATAAAGAATACAAAACAGAGGCATATGGTATCTGATAGAAGTAATTGTTTTAAGTTTAATAACTGAATAGCAGAGGAATGAGGATTGTGTTATTCATCTTGATTTCTTGAAAATATTCTTCTGTTGTTTCTTACATCTTTGATTGTCAAGTTAATGCTGTGCATATATACAATTGTTGTGATATTGCTTTAATAAGCAGCTTCTCTGGATGAAAGCATATTTCTAGACATGCACACGGTTGGGGTTTCAAACCACAACCGAACCGTTGACCAACCGAACCGCAAACCGCAACCGAACCGGATGCATTTTTCAACCGACGGTTCAACCGTAAAAAATCCGGTTCAATCGTAAAAAAATTCGGTTCAATTGGATTTTTTTATGGTTGAACCGGATTTTATATAATTATTTATAACATTTTTTTTAAAAAATAAATAATAATACAGTTCAAATGTAACTGAATCGTAACCGTATGGTTCAGTTCGGTTACGGTTAAGGTTTACGGTTTCGGCTTTGGCCAAACCGTAATCGAACCGTATTTCTACGGTTCGGTTACGGTTTCCAACCTAACCGAACCGTGTGCAAGCCTACATATTTCCTTTGTTGCATGGCTGAAAGGATTGGAGATTAAATGCAATTCTGCCATTCCTTACCTTGTTCTTCCTGCACTTTCAGATACCATGCAATACATAAAGCAGTTTATGATTGGTTCAACATAAGTTTTGACGAATTTGGCCGCACATCAACTCCTCAGCAAACTGAAATATGCCAGGCAATTTTTACTAAGTTGTTGGAGAACAATTGGCTTTCAGAAAATACAATGCAGCAAGTAAGCAGTTTTTCCGCACTAGGTTCTTATTCGATTTTGTGCACTTACAGAAGTTTTCTGTACTTAAATGGTTATTTTCATGGTATCTTTCCTGGGAAGAAATTTTGCTCCATTGCTAACTTGCAGTCCTTGGTAAACTTGATTTTAAAAAATGGTGTAGCTTTATTGTGTCGCGTGCCAGCGTTTCTTAGCTGACCGGTTTGTGGAAGGCACCTGCCCAACGCTAGGCTGTAATTATGATTCTGCACGTGGGGATCAATGTGAGAAGTGTGGAAAACTGTTGAATCCAACAGAACTTAAAGATCCTAGATGCAAGGTAAACACACACACACACACTACTTTAATCATTTTGCTGATCAATTGGAATTCAACTATACTTAAGCTAGTATTCTGAACAGGTATGTCAAACGACACCAAAAATTCGTGATACTGACCACTTGTTCCTGGAGCTCCCATTGATTAAAGATAAATTGGAAGAGTATATCAATAAAATGTCAGTTGCAGGATCTTGGAGTCAGAATGCTATTCAAGGAACATATGCATGGCTTAAGGAAGGGCTGAAACCTCGGTGCATTACCAGGGATCTTAAATGGGGTGTTCCTGTTCCGCATGAAAAATATAAGGATAAGGTTGTCATGGAATTTTGCATTCATTTTTGAAATTGACCCCTTTCAATTTCAAGTAAAACAATATGGTTTTTATTTTGGTTCAAACTTGCCGGCATCACGTTTAGTTTGTTATCTAATCTAAAGTTGATTCTATATGTGGTGTTCAGGTCTTCTATGTATGGTTTGATGCGCCCATTGGTTATATATCTATTACCTCATGCTACACACCTGATTGGGAGAAGTGGTGGAAGAACCCTGAAAATGTGGAGCTGTTTCAGTTTATGGGCAAGGATAATGTGCCGTTCCACACTGTAAGAACTTGCTCGTTACTTGTGTGTCTTCTATTATTCCGATCACAGCTACAAGCTACTCCTTTTAACATTCAGTTTGTGTATCCTATTAATGGAGTTTGATTTATTTGTGACCTGTATTTTGCTTGATGATTCTTTTCTTCCAGGTGATGTTTCCATCTACACTTCTTGGGACTGAAGAAAACTGGACATTAATGAAGACTATAAGTGTTACAGAATATTTAAACTATGAAGCAGGTATCACTGTTAATGCAAAGTAGTTGTCTTGTCATGAAATCGCCAAATAACATCCTCACTGTCTGTGATGCTATGCTTCTTCAATGTAATATATGTTTGTATAACTTATTTAAATCTGATAATGCTTGATACCGCAGGAAAGTTTTCAAAGAGCAAGGGAGTAGGAGTTTTCGGAAATGATGTGAAAGATACAAATATTCCTGCTGAAGTGTGGCGATATTATCTCCTAACTAACAGGCCAGAGGTGAGTTCTATAGCTACAGAACTTAACTTTCAACTTTAACAAAATTTTACTTGCTGATTTAGAAGGTTTTGTTCTTGGTAGGTCTCAGACACACTGTTTACATGGGAGGATTTCCAAGCAAAATTAAATACTGAGTTGCTGAATAATTTGGGAAATTTTGTTAATCGAGTACTCAGCTTCGTTGCGAAACCTCCAGGTTTGTTTGCAGATTACAGGAATCAGGTCCTTAAGTTCCAGCATTATTCTTATGCATGTGCTAGAACTTTGGATTATGCTTTTGATGTTATGCAGTATATTTTATTTTACAAATTCCTTGCATAATTTGGTCTCCTATAGTATCATCGCTAATTTTTCCTGCAGGACGAGGATATGGATCTATCATTCCTGATGCTCCGGAGGCAGATTCACATCCCCTGACAAAGATGTTGGCAGAAAAAATTAGCAACTACATAGATCAATATATAGAAGCCATGGAAAAGGTCATTAAATAGGACGTGACAAATATTATTTTGCTGTATTCTTATTTATGAGTCCTGTGACAGTTCTCCGTGCTGCATTGTATAGGTTAAACTCAAGCAAGGATTGAGAATTGGAATGAGCATCTCCAGTGAGGGGAATGCATATCTGCAAGTCAGTCTGTTACTATCTGGTTGTCTTTTCAATTAATCAATTCTTTTCATCTTTATTTGATGTTGACTAGTTTAACTTTCCAATATGGTATGTAGGAGAGCCAATTCTGGAAGCTTTACAAAGAAGATCAAGCTTCCTGTTCTATTGTTGTTAGAACTTCAGTGGGGCTCGTTTATCTTCTATCATGTTTACTGGAACCTTTCATGCCATCATTTTCTCTTGAGGTATATGCATCAGGTTAAAGATTCATGTAATGTATAATTCCCACAAGTTGTTTAACTGTAACTTTGATTCTAATGCAAATGTTTTCGCATTCAAGGTCCTGAAGCAGTTGAATTTGCCTGCTGAAACAAAATTTTCGCTTTCTGATGAAAATGGAGATCTTGAAAGGGCAAAAAGACCTTGGGAGATTCTTCCTGCTGGTCACAGGATTGGGATGCCATCTCCATTATTTAAGGAATTGGTATAAATTCTCTTCATCTTATCTTTTATTTTTCGCCTTTTTCTCTTGGACTATTCCTCCCTGGTCACCGGATTGGGATGCCATCTCCATTATTTAAGGAATTGGTATAAATTCTCTTCAACTTATCTTTTATTTTTCGCCTTTTTCTCTTGGACTATTTCTTGCATTTGCTATCCTTCCTAATCACTCAATCTGGTGATTCTTTTACTACAGAAAGATGAGGATGTGAAATTGTTCAGGGAGAAATTTGCAGGAAGCCAAGCTGATAGAGCTGTAAAGGCAGAAGCTGAAGCAAAAAATATAGCAGAACATTTGAAGAAAACCAAATTTCTGTGCCACTAGACTGATTTAGCTACTAGAAAAGAAAAGAAACTCTCTTCTGATATTGGTACTTTGCTGTCTTTGTGAATTGTAAGACAAAAATGAAAAATGATGCAGGTATAAACATATACTAGTTCAGTCGGTAAAATCTCTTAAATGAAAATAAGAGTTACGGGTTCGAACCCTACTCATATATATGGTTGTGATGGGAATGATGGATTGGATGTCGTGATAATTAAATTTCTTACTTTCATTAATGAAATATAAACTTTTGTTTCCAAAATGTTCTTGATTTTTCAAAACCACTCTAAACCAACGGGGACCTCCAGAATGTTATTTATGAGGATATTATCTATTAAGCTCATTTTGATGATGTATTTAATTGTATTGTAAATTAAATATTAAAAAAGTGAAGTTAAAAATATGACACGCATATATGAAATGTCATAAAATCATTATGCAGAAATGAGTGCATCCCATTAATTTTTGGATACTTTTGTAAGGATAATTTTGTCAGAAAACAGTATATTTGGTTAATAAAGTTAGCAGTTAAGAGTATGGTGTTTCGTGTTTACAAATTAATAATAATTTAGTATTTAGTATTTCCCTATTTTGTCCTTGCCGTTTATTGTTTTTTAATGATAACGATTGGAAAAAATAATTAATGAAAAATGCTAATGGGCCGGGCTGATTCCGGTTGAAAAGTGACTTGTCTGCAAGAAGGAAAAGAAACAACGCCGTCTGTGGGAATCGAACCCACGACCACATGGTTAAAAGCCATGCGCTCTACCAGCTGAGCTAAGACGGCTGGTTGATACAATTAGAATTTATATTTTATAAATATAAATTTGTTTTGAACCCAGAGAGCAACTGAACTGAGGCAAAGCTTCAGTTGCCAAAACAATGACCAAATCCGAAACTCAACCGAAATATCGGCGAGTGTAAAGTTTTGGGGTTCGCGCGGAAGTATTCATATGACTGAAATTTAAAATTTTCTTTCAAAATCATTTTAAGGATCGTGGTTATGCCGTTATTGATGTAAACAATATACTATTAAATTAATCTATATTAATTTTAACATGCATACAACAAATATTTTATTATCAACATAAATAATATTTACTAATAATAAAACATACATTGATGTGTTTTTTATTTTTTTCGAGCCTTTTGAATATCCTTCTTGATTTTTTCATTGTAGTAGTACACCAAGCGTTGCACCTCTAGGTGGCACACTAGCACTTATCTACGAACAAATTGTTCCCACTTTTGAGAACAAAAGAATACCCCTTTTCTTTTCTGGGATGTTGAAGTCTTTTAGAAATAAATTGGAACTATTCCAATTAGAGAGATTAAATCGCAAATTAAACACACAGACCGTTTGCACTTAATTTTATGAATATATATATATACACACACATACCACACAAAATATATTATATATATATCAACATGCGCAAGCTTTTCTCATGTGTATATATATATTCATGCATGCATGCAACAATCAAATTGTTGCTTATGTGCATGTGTGTATCTATATACATACAATATATATATATATATATATATATATATATAATATATATATATATATATATATATATATATATATATATATATATATATATATATATATATAAATAGACATATGATTTGTTTCAATTGTATCCCAATACAATAAGGTCAATCCAATATCTATTCAAATCAAATTTGATCTCTTAAATATTCTTTCAAAAAATAAAATTAGGAGACTTAATCAAATTAGTAATCATAATTAAATAAAGTCTTCACTCACTATAAGAAAAATGACTTTTAGTGGCGAAAATTTTCGTCACTAAAAGTCATATATTTTCGCCACTTAAACTATTAGTGACAAAATATAATTTCGCCACTAATATAATTTCGCCACTGGTTCGTCACCAGCCCGAGATTAAGTTGAAATTTTTTTACAACCAAACTACTTTATTTTGTAATCTTAAAAATATATATATAATTATATATATAATATATATATAATATATATATATAGACATATGATTTGTTTCAATTGTATCCCAATACAATAAGGTCAATTCAATATCTCTTCAAATCAAATTTCATATCTTAAAGATTCTTTCAAAAAATAAAATTAGGATACTTAATCAAATTAGTAATCCTAATTAAATAAAGTCTTCACTCATTATAAGAAAAATGACTTTTAGTAGTGAAAATTTTCGTCACTATAAGTCATATATATTTTCTCCACTTAAACTATTAGTGACAAAATATAATTTCGCCACTGTTTCGTCACCAGCCTGAGATTAAGTTGAAATTTTTTTACAACCAAACTACTTTATTTTGTAATCTTAATATATATATATATATATATATATAGACATATGATTTGTTTCAATTGTATCCCAATATAATAAGGTCAATCCAATATCTCTTCAAATCAAATTTGATCTCTTAAGATTCTTTCAAAAAATAAAATTAGGATACTTAATCAAATTAGTAATCCTAATTAAATAAAGTCTTCACTCACTATAAGAAAAATGACTTTTAGTGGCGAAAATTTTCGTCACTAAAAGTCATATATATTTTCGCCACTTAAACTATTAGTGACAAAATATAATTTCGCCACTAATATAATTCGCCACTGTTTCGTCACCAGCCTGAGATTAAGTTGAAATTTTTTTACAACCACACTACTATTTTTTGTAATCTTAAAATAAAAATATATATATATATTATATATATATATATTATATAATATAATATATATATATTATATCTATATATATATACATAAGGTCAATCCAATATCTCTTCAAATCAAATTTGATCTCTTAAAGATTTTTTCAAAAAATAAAATTAGGATACTTAATCAATTTTGTAATCCTAATTAAATAAAGTCTTCACTCACTAAGAAAAATGACTTTTAGTGGCAAAAATTTTCGTCACTAAAAGTCATATATATTTTCGCCACTTAAACTATTAGTGACAAAATATAATTTCGCCACTAATATAATTTCGCCACTGTTTCGTCACCAGCCTGAGATTAAGCTGAAATGTTTTACAACCAAACTACTTTATTTTGTAATCTTAAAATTTGATATCAACTCACTTTTCTCTGTAAAGTTTTCGTAGGAGTTGATCCCGCAACTGCTTCATTCAAAGCCTTTTGATCTATATAATATAAATGTAAATTCCGTAATAATAGTGTTATAGACATCACAAAGATTCTAATTACTTGAAAAACAAGTACAAATTACTCACGTTGCTCTCCACACATATAAGACATATATTCTCGTGCACCTTTCACCGCTATATTACATATCAAGCAAATGTACAACTCCTACAAATATGACCATCAAATATGACAATCAAATAATGTTTAAAGAAATTTTTTGTCATTTTGTTAATCAAAACATAACTTACAATATCACATTGAGTTAGACCAACATCATTTGGGGCTGATTTCTTCTCATCAACAAGCTTTAAAGAAGATGAACCAGACTGTAAATTTATTGAGCAAATGTTTCAAAACACAAGAATGTAAAAATAGCTTTGTATAAATATCTTATTACTTACTGGTGAATGATGACTCTCCCGCGAAGAGGCTAACTCTTCTTTCACCAACCGTAGCAACTCTTTCTTTATTTCAATGCTTAGCTCCTCACACAACTTGTCCTCTATCTTTGCACTGAGTGTAACTCGAAGTTCAGCCTCTTTTTTTAGACAAATGTTAGTCACTTTCTCCTCAACTTCAATTTGAGTAGTTATCTCTTCATTCATCACACTAGGATGATTTTATTGCCATCTATGATTTACTATTTTGAAAGGGAGGGGGCCTTCTCCCATACCTCTTTGGTATCCTGATCTATGGTCAAGAATAATTGTGAAAGCCTCTTGGGTTGTAAGTGTGTCAACTCCATTGCATTGTAATTGTATTTCATGCAATTCTCACAACTTTTGATAAGCTTCTCCAGCCTCTTTATCCACCCACCTGCCATCATTTTTCTTTCTTTATTTGGCAAAAATTCTAAGATATTCCATTGGTTCTGCAGTGTTTTCTAAGGTACTTGTTGTGCTTCTCTATAAGTTGGATAAAACAAGGTAAAATACAATAAAATAAAGCAATATGAGTTACATAAATATATTAATAGAAAAAATAAAAATTAACACACCTACTGACAATAATTTTACCATTTCGTGCGCATAGACTTGGTACCCACGCAAGCAAGAATCTTTTTTTTTTCGATTGATAGAATTCACTTCACTTATATGCTGCATTGGAAATTTTATATTAACAACATGTGAGGAAAATAAAAACCAATTTATTTTTTTTCTCGGAAATACAAAACAAAAATCCAAAAACTGCAAAAGAAACCCGAAAATACAAAAGCAGAAATCCAAAAACTACTGCAGAAACCCATTATTATGGTAGTTTTCTAGATTTCTGCAGCAGCAATATGCTCCACCAAATATTTCCACTCATTATAATCAGCTTACTCTGAACTTTTGGGTTCCCCAATATTGCTCCACCAACCATTTCCACTCATTATAATCAACTCCAGAGGGACAATGACTTAAATTCATTGTCAATTTTGTATTTCAGATAATAATCTCTCCTTAATCCAAATCGCCAACTTCGATACCTCTTTATCAAAACCCTCCAAACAGCACGCTCCACATTAGCACTCTTAGGAAGCACAAACATTTCCTATATAACATCACATATAAACCGTTACAAATGTTAAACTATAAATATTTATACAACCATTTGCTTACAAAAAAATTCTTAGAGTCAAGTGTATTTAACTTTCTCTTTGTCCATGAGCTTTTTCCTGATGCTTAAATTTATATCAAACCATTTATTGACATTAAAGGGACAATACTACTTCACTAGATAACTTGTCTTTGTTATAAATTATTGGGCATTATCACCAACTACCCTCAGAAGACATTCAGGTATATCTACCACCACTGGTTCAGATTTGTCATCTCTTTTACGTTTCCAGTTCACACCACGAGTCTTTCCCCGTGTGTTTGCTTTACCTAAGAACAAACTATACAGTAAATACAATATTGTAGATATTTCAACTACATAAGTTTAAACAATTGTAACGTACCAACTTCTATTTCAGGTTGTTTCGAAGGGAATCCTTCCACATGTGAGGATTCCACTTGAGTTGTCATTGAATCTATAAAAAAATAAAGTAAACATAAGGATTAGCATTTGGCATTTGTATAGAAATAACAAAATCACAATAAATGACATAATACAATGTATTAAAAATATTCATATAAAAAATATTTACCATATTAAAATGTTCATTCATTCACTAGAATTATAACTTATGGAGTCAATGTCGTTGTCGTCATCATCATCATCATCTTATTCTTCTTTAGACCTACAACCACTAAGTTTGTTCACATCATTTCTATCCACAGTTCCTGGATCTACATCAACCCTTACTAATGACATTTCCCCATCATCTGCATCAACCACACTATAATGGGAATAATCTACTAAACTCTAAGTAAGCGTGTGGACATCTAACCAGATCGTCACCAAGCTTAAGAAAAATAATACAAATTCGGGTTCTTAAATCCCTATGGAATGTAGGTACACACCCCTTTACTTAGAGCCCAGTAAGGAAACAAAACAGTAAAGAAGTGTATTTAATAGAATAGACGGATTATGAGATGGCTAGATCGCCGAGCCAACGAGTGCAACGAGACATAGATAAGAATAATAAGATTGCAATATTTTTTTTTATATATAGAATAATTTGAAAACACAGAAAATAGAGCTAAATCTAGGAATCATCGTTGAATTGAGAACCTTAAGGAGGCAAAGACTCAGAAGAGTAAGAAACTAGAGAGGAAAATTCTCAATAATACAACATATGTAATTTATAAAGAGTCTCATTGTATTGTAATGAAAGAACTAGTAAGAGAATGGTACTTGAACCAAAGGATTTAATAGAGATGTCCTAAGCAATCAATGTTGATGGAGCTTCAGAGGAGTGGAGACAAAAGAAGTTCAAGGAACTGAGATGAGAAGAAAATCTAAGTAGCGGAGTAAAATTTATATGGAACAATAACAGAAGAGGTATAGTAGGACTCCGAGAGACAGAGTAATGACTTCAGACATGTAAGCAACAAAAACTAGTAGGAAGAAATACAGAGACAACATAATAGAATATTTAGAAAGTATGACTCTAGAAAAGGTTCACGACAAGAAGTAGTATAATCGATAGTCGAAAGAATGATCGACAGTAAATTGAAGCAAGAAACTTAGGTAATATCTAGCAAAAGGATTTTAGTACGAGAGTCGATGCCAGACGGGTAAACACGAGAGATTTAGGCTATTAAGCAGTATAGTAGTAAGTACAACCATTGTATCTGTAGCTAGTGAGACTATCATCACCAAAAAGACATCAATATTAAACCCCCACCCTCCCAAGCCCTCGATAGACAATAATTGCAAAGATAGACCCCGATTTTTACTTTAAAGATATTCCCAGGAGCAATGAATACACAGTAAAGTAGGCCGAAATATAAAAATCTTCAGATGTAGTACAAGAACGGGAGAAATGAGAAAATGGTACTAAGTAGAAAGGTTTAGAAGAAAGACCATCTATATGAGATAAATAAAAGAGAAAATAATAGTTAAGCAATAACAGAATGTAAAAGAACCAATAATAGCTATAATCAGAGAATTGTAAAGATTGATGCCCCTCAGGGTGAGAGACAGATACAAAAGAACCAGTAATTCCACAAATAGTTAAGAACATGAAAGAAGACAAGAAGGACATCAAGTGAAAGGTAGATGTAACACTGTTGAGATAAGACGATAATAAAATAGATACCAGACAAACAATGACAGAGGTGTATAATGATAAAATAAATTTTCAATGGTACTACAGAATAGTAAGCTTTTAAAAACTAGGATAAGACTAAAATTTTATCGTATAAAGAAAATGGAGAAAGATGGATGATAGTGATCCGTATCGTGAGGATAATAAATAGGATAACTCATGAATATACTAAGTACAACTTAGAGATGGTCAAGGAAACTAAGAATACCGGAATTTTTGAGATCGAGAAACTCTTAACAAGATAAGATTTAAGGGATAATTGAAGGTGTAGCATTCTAGAGTGCAAGTAGGCAAATAAGGAATAATCAGTATAAAAGATAGTAACCATACTTATACCAAAAAAGGAATCAAAGGAGTAGAAGAGTAAAGCAGACCAGTTTAACCAGAGCCAACACTAATAATAAATAACATAGTTTTAGCATAAATGTGCACATGGTCGGGCTTAGTATAAATACTTTGTCCCAAAATCCTTAGCCAACCGAGAGGATCGCCAGAGAAAACTACCCTGAAGTAACGTCTTAAGTTGGGAGCCATCGATTGACAGTGAGAGTACATGAAGAATTTAGTTTTGGGTTATAAAGTCATAAATCCATAGATAGTCGAAAATGTGAAAACTCGAAGAAAAGAGCTCATAAGCGGTAGGAGTTTAGTAAGGAGAAAAGAGAAAGAGTTAATAGTTTTAGTGCAAAAGTATAATAGTAATACCTTAAATATGAAGAATAACAAAGTCCCTAAAGATAACTAGGAATTATTATTGTCATGGCAAGATGTATTAGAGGTTTAAAATCAGAATGGAACTAAGATAAATGAGACAGTAGACCACGAATATAGTACAATTTTGGAAATAATAACTCATGTGAATAATTGAGATAAAAGATGTTGAATATAGTTGGAGGTTTAGAAATAAGGTTTCTGTGATGCATAGAGATAATGGTAGTATGACGATAAATGTAGAGTACTGAGCAGAGGTTTATGGAATGAGATTAAGGAATTACCTTTCATTCAGGAATTCAAGGAATTATTCATTAGGCCCACAACTTTAGAGTTGTATGTACAAGCATGACAAGAGATTTCCAGAGGTTTTAGTATTAAGATCTCGAACAGAAGATCAGAAAGGAAATTAAGGAAGATAAGGATAAGCAGAGACACAGATATCCTCGACCAAGATAAATCTACGAGTTAAGTCCCAGAAGAGATTTGAGGACGAATCCTATTTAATGGGGGGAGAATTTATAACGACTGGTAATATCGAACTACTAGTACACTGTGGGATGATTGTCACATGATATAAATTATGTTTGGACACATATACTCTCATGAAATGATTTTGGGAATGATCGGAAAATTCTTCAAGATTCTGATACTAGATGATACGATGTTCTATTCTAGACAGCCCATACCTTTATCATATAAACTCTTAATTTTATGAATTTTATATCATCGGAAATATGAGATCGAGATCTACAACTTTCACGTTGAATAGTTTTCCAAATTCGAACCAGAAGTAAGTCAAACATACAGATAAAAAATATGGATGAATAGTAACCAGAGATGACTCTAGAGAATTCTACACATTTCCTCAAAATTCTGGATTTTCCTTAAAAATTTAAAGCATTGCTTATTATTCAATTAAGCCATAGTATAAATAGGATTACTATTCAAGCATCCATAATAAATGAAGAAGAAAGAAACATGATAGATGAGGAAGAATGAGAAAGAAAAAGAAAAAGAAAGAAAAAGGAAGAAAGGAGAAGAAATGAAGAGGAGACAAATATCAAACCCTCACATATCAAGCTAGGAGGAAGATTGACAACCATTGAAGGCTTGGAAGATGAAGAAAATCAAGCAAATTATGGTAAGGGATTTTGACCCAAATTTTTAATTATGGAATCGTGATGATATGAAGTTATGATAGTGTTAGTAACCTATTTGGAATTACATTTAGTGGTATAATAAGTATGAAGTTGGATTATATAGAGAAAAGTCTAATTTTTTTTGAATCCTTAAAGTTGAGCTAAGTTGGAATTATGAAACTAAGGAGTTAAATTGATGATCGAGTATGGTTCTAACATGCTTGTATATGATAGTTTAAGGAATTGATGACTAGAAATTATAGTATGGAAGTATGGGAAGAGTGTTGAGCAAACTAAGCATGAAAGGTTAAAGTAAAAGACCAGAAATTGGCCTCGCATCGTGACGTCGAACGCGCAGTGTCGCGACGCGTACTGGGAATTTTCCCAGATATGTTTCTGAAATTTTTTGAGTCGCGATGCGAAAGTAGAGATGCCTACTGGATCATCAACGTGTGTGTGAGCGTTGCGACGCCCAAGGGGCGGCGTCGTGACGCGTGATCAAAAACTTTCCCAAATCAGTTTTAAATCATTCCAGCTTCACCCTAGAGTGTTAGAGGCCACCCTAAGGGCCTCATATATATATCTTTCATTCTCATTTGGGGGCCTTGGCATGTTGCTAGATGTCAACCTTGGTCATTGAATTTGAACGACCATCTGATCGGAGGATAATTTATGTTCGATTAAATTATCACGATTCATTTCATGTCCAACTTGAGGGGAACCCAAAAGGTCACACACAACAAAGTCGAAATCAATGGTTAACAGTGCACAGTACAAATTTAACACCATATATGATTGTTGTAGAAATTGTTCATAAATGGTTCAATGTGTTTAATTATTGAACAGATCATTTATGAGGTTTCATAGTGGCTTAGGGATTGGTGAATGACGATAGGGGCACTTTGGGAATTGGAATAAATAAATAAAAAAAAGTGAATAGTAAAAAAAATGTATTTGTTATTTGTTTTGAATTCCAATTCGGCCCAAACTCTTATTAGGGTTTTATAATCTCATTAAACCACTTAATTAAGATCCAATGGCTAAGATTAAATTATCATTTATCCCACATCAGATTCTTAATTAATTTTGTTGTCTTTGGAGCACTATATAAACCCAAAGAATTCTTCACAAATTTGCTACACCAAACCTTTCAACTCTAAAGTTTAAGAGTAAGCCACTGATTTTGAGGATCATTAAGTCTAATTGACTAGAGGAACCTCGCGTTAAAAGTTTTGAGGTATTTATCTAGGCTAGCACCAAGGGAAAAATACCCGTGCACTCAAGGCGTAGTCTTGCCGTTGAGTTTTGGCTTTGGTGTGTGCATCTTTGGAGGCCACACACTTGGGTGGCTCTTTGGAACGTGGAAGAGCTTGCTGAGTTCGAGAAAATCTTGTAGATTGGAGGGAGGACTGGAGGAGTCTTCGGTTCAAGTAAGTCTTTTTCTTTCTTTATTTTAATTAGAGTTCTTATGATAGTTAGCATGTTTAGGTTTATGTTCTTTGCATGTTTTATGAGTTTTTATGCTTAGAATATATAGTAACATGTCTAGGCTTGTAGAATAATCAAAACAAATGGGTCTTAGGCAAAGGGATAGTGGCATCATAATTTGATTTTTTCTTGATTTTCCGCTGCGCACTCGCGGCCGCTTCCCAACAAGACACCCCCACACTTTCAGATATTTGTAGGTAGGTACGTGACCTTTCCATAATTCATATGGTGTCTTGTCCAATCTTCTGTGAGGTAGCTTATTCAGAACGTAGTTGGCGGAAAGTAAGGCTTCCCCCCACAAGTTCTAGGGTAAACCAGAGCTTTTCAACATGGTGTTCGTCATTTCCTTCAACTTTCGATTTTTGTGCTCAACAATCTCGTTTTGTTGAGGAGAATAAAGAGCAATATTTTCGTGAATAATTCCATAATTGGAACAATATTCACCATATGGTGACACATATTCACCACCTATATTACTCCTGATTCTTTTGATTTTCTTGCCAAGTTGATTTTCAACTTCGTTCTTATAGTGTATATGTTGGGGTTTTGGGCAAAATACCCGGGTTACACATCGGAATGCGGGAAAATCAAATTTTCCCATTTCTTTAATTTTTCTTGGGTAATTAAAATAAACTTATTTATTTTAATCACTCAATACTCAAAAACAGAAATTTTTAACCCAGAAATCATAATTTCAGTAAATTACCATACAACCCCAAAACTTTCCATTTTAATCATTTTAGTCATAAGTTGTTCAAAACAAGCTTAGGTGATTTTCAATCACAACCAAAATGATTTGTACATCAAATATACATTAAAACAGAAATCTGAAAAATTTTCCAGATTTTTCAGTAATTACGGAAATTCCCCTAAACTTTACATTTTGATCATTTTAGTCCTAATTTGTCAAATACATAATTAGGTGATTCCAAATCACTACCAAAATGATTTATACATGTCTTATACATGACAATACAAATTGAAATTCAAGAAAACAATTTTTCCCAAATTACCGAGAGGTCCTTTAATTTTCCAGAATTTGTAATTTAGTACTTTTTAGTTCAAAACATGTCAAGATCACATCCAATCAATCCCAAATTTAATATACATCAAATTACAACACATATATGAAAAGCCACAAATTGGGAAAGGGTTATGAATCCTAATTTTATAATTTCTACAAATTGACAAATTACACCAAATTAAACAAATTCAATACTTTAATTCAATCCTTACCATACCAAACAAGTCTCACCATCATGAAAAAACTCAAGAACAATTCTAGGTCATTTATGAGTGGCTAAGCAACTCTATAATGGCAACCAAATCATCTAATGACCAAAAGTGTGCTTATTAACCATTAATAAGCAAACTTTGTTTATATACATGCATACATCTTTCATTCATGCTTCCAAACTTCATAACACAAATAAAAGATAGTAGAGAAATAAGAGAACAACATATGTTGTAGCGAAGAACAAAAGAAACATTTTTCCTTCTAAAGAAAAGTTGAAATTACTTACTAATTTCCATGATTTCTCATTTTTCTTCTTGGTTTCTTCACTTTTCCTCTCAAGTCTGTTATGTTTTTGTGTTCTTTGAAAGCTTAGAATTATTAAGCAAATGAAAAATGAAACCCTTATATACTAGGGTTTGGACGAAATGGACATAAAAGGAAAAAAAATTATAATTTTTTTAACATTTAAAAAGGAAGTCAAATTCAAATTGACTTCTTCTTCTTTATAACTAATACAAGTGTAACCAATTACACTTAGCCAAGTCTTACCATAATCATGATATAGATAAATGTATTAAATTATTCTAATTATTTAACAATTAAATAATTAGATAATTACTTAATACAAATATCTAAATATATGTATCATATTTACTTTAAATATTCCATAATACATATATTGGTGACAAGTGTCAAATACTTTATTTGACAAATAATTAATATGTATTTAATAAAATCATATATTAAATCCAAATACACATTAATTTGGAAATGACCGAATAGCCCCTATGCATGTATCTTTTCGTTTAATCGTTAAATGATTTATAAATAATCAATATTATTTATAATAGTTGCCCTAGTGCTCTACGAGTATGTTTCATTAGTGAGACTCTCTAGATTCAGACATATCCGTCACGAAATATAATTTCGTGTCCATAATCTACCCACCCGTAAATTATGACGAACACGAATAAACTCGCTGAATCATACAAGTCGAGGTCATCGCATACGTATAATCCCTCCGTCACAGGTATTCGGATTATCCCAGAGATATAGATAAAAACTTCAAATCTCTATAGATATAATCTCATCGATGATTCTATTAGCAATCTCTTAATAACACTTAGAACATACTTCTACAGTGTACCACAGGCCCATGGATTTAACAGATTGCTAATTGCACATTGAATACATATGCTCTGTACACAGAACTGACGGATCCTATCTTGATACGCACAGGATATCCTGAGGATCAGTCCACACCCAATGAACATGCGAAGGTCTGATCTAAATAGATCGGTGACGTGACTGCCATCAAAATGTGAAGGATACCTCATATATCCACAGTGGTATCTCAAGTCAAAGGACCACTATGCTCACTTGACCTGAGAAGATTCCTATTGACGTTAGTGTACCATCTATTAGGAAATATTCGGTGAATCATTCAGTGTTTATCCAATATAAACACCTACACGTCTATACGAGTCTCCCCAGACTCATGGTTCATTGGGATAAACCATCAGACCAAGTCTCGATATACGACGTGTACTGGTCTCAGCGGATTTTACTAACCGACCCGTGTTAGTAAATCTTGACCAGGAACTTTATTTGATAATATACTTCTAGTAGTGACACTTCCCAATGTCAATTACAAACTACTTTGTAACTGCGCACTATATTATATATTATCGGGTCTTTGTCTAATATATACATATCACTAAATTCTATTTAGTTTCAATCTAATCGTAATTATATTGAATATGTATATAAAAGCAAGAAGTATTACCATAAATAAGTAATATTACAAAAAAAGGAATTGTTCGCATTCATGAATCGAACATAAATAAGATCCGGATTGACACTCCGAGCACCAACCTTAACAGTATAAAGCTCTCAGTAGCTTCATTTTTGCTCCTAAGAAAATACACATAAGAGAATCTTGTGCTATCATCGATAAAAGTGACAAAGTACTTTTTACCGCCTATTGTTTGCACAATATTCATATCACACACATCAGAGTGTAAAAGTTCCGAGGGTTCAGAACTTCGTTCTATGGAATGAAATGATGT
>SKCR01033390.1:0-84047 GCA_019454045.1 Zanthoxylum bungeanum | reverse complement strand
AAACAAAAGAGAGTAGAGAAACAAGAGAACAACATATGTTGTAGTCAAGAACAAAAGAAACATTTTTCCTTCTAAAGAAAAGTTGAAATTACTTACGAATTTGCAAGTTTTCTTCATCTCCTTATTGGTTTCTTTTCTTTTCCTCTCAAGTCTCCATGTTTTTTGTGTTTTGGAAGCTTAGAATTATGAAGCAAATGAAAAATGAAACCCTTATATACTAGGGTTTGGACGAAATGAGCATAAAAGGGAAAAAATTTGTAATTTTTTTAACATTTAAAAGGAAGCCAGATTCAAATTGACTTCTTCTTCTTTATAACTAATGGAAGTGTAACCAATTACACTTGGCCAAGTCCAACCATAATCATGATATAGATAAATATATTTAATTATTCTAATTATTTAACAATTAAATAATTAGATAATTATTTAATATAAATATCTAAATATATGTATCACATTTACTTTAAATATTCCATAATACATATATTGGTGACAAGTGTCAAATACTTTATTTGAAAATTAATTAATGTGTATTTAATAAAGTCATATATTAAATTCGAATACACATTAATTTGGAAATGACCGAATAGCCCCTATGCATGTATCTTTTCGTTTAACCGTTAAACGATTTATAAATAATCAATATTATTTAAAATATTTGCCCTAGTGCTCTACGAGTATGTTTCATTAATGACATTTTCTAGATTCAGGCATATCCGTCACAAAATCCAATTTCGTATCCATAATCTACCCACCCGTAAATTATGACGACCATGGATAAACTCGATGAATCATACAGGTCGAGGTCATCGCATACGTATAATCCCTCCGTCACAGGTATCCGGATTATCCCAAAGATATAGATAAAAATGTCAAATCTCTATAGGTATAATATCGTTGACGATTCTATTAGCAATCTCTTAATAAGACTTAGAACTTACTTTTACAGTGTACCACATGCTCATGGATTTAACAGATTGCTAATTCCATGTTGAATACCTATGCTCTGTACACAGAACTGACGGATCTTATCTTGATACGCACATGATATCCTGAGGATCAGTCCACACCCAACGAACAGGCGGTGGTCTGATCTAAATAGATCGGTGACGTGACTGCCATCAAAGTGTGGAGGATACCTCATACATCCACAGTGGTATCTCAAGTCGAAGGACCACTATGCTCACTTGACCCGAGAAGATTCCTATTGACGTTGGTGTATCATCTATTAGGAAATCTTCGGTGAGTCGTTCATTGTTTATCCAATATAAACACTTACACGTCTATACGAGTCTTCCCAGACTCATGGTTCATTGAGATAAACCATCAGACCAAGTCTCGATATATGACGTGTACTGGTCTCAGCAGATTTTACTAACCGACCCGTAATAGTAAATCTTGACCAGAAACTTTATTTGATAATATACTTCTAGTAGTGATACTTCTCAATGTCAATTACAAACTACTTTGTAACTGCGCATTACATTATATATTATCGGGTCTTTGTCTAATATATACATATCACTAAATAGGATTTAGTGTCCTATTTAGTTTCAATCTAATCGTAATTAGATCGAATATGTATATAAAAGCAAGAAGTACTACCATAAATAAGTAATATTATGGAAAAATGAATTGTTCTTATTCATGAATCAGACATGAATACGATCCGGATTGGCACTCCGAGCATCAACCCTAACAAAATATGTATTGGGTGTGTTTTTAGGATATATATCTATTATTGTTGAAATTTTTTATCAACTAAATTAACTGACACCATATATAAATAAATGAGTAATGATAGATTTACATCCAAATGACATATGTATAAAAATATGATTTTTTTTTAATTTTTTTTAATTTTTTTATTATATATAGGACGTGTAAATGGATGTGTCATATGAGTATAATATACTCATAATTGTTGTAAATAAATACACATTGAATATAAAACAGCTGTAAAGAGTAATAATAGTTTGTGTAATTAATTATATTTGATTGTCAATAGAAATTATAAAACGAAAAAAATAGTTAGTTAGGCAATTACCACAAATATTCAAACTATCATTATAAAAACTTAAAATGTCTACTATCGAGCTCATTGACCTATAAAAAAGAAAATGAAAAAATAAAATAAAATAAAACTAGATAAAATATAAAAATATTATGGGTGCATGGACAAATAAAGCCCAAATTTTCAATATTAAAAAATGCAAAAATGCTTTACAAATATTTTAGAATATTTTCATTTTTGCATTTTTCTATATAAAGAATAGTCTAATCTATTGCTTCTGATTAAACAGCTCATACGAATTACCATCTAAAACTTAAAAGAGAGATTGTTATTAGAATTCCTGCAAAATCTCAAAAAACCACCGGAAATTATTAACCATGGCTGTGTTGTCCAAAGAAGAGCCTTCTTCCCCTGCTTTAATAGAAACTGTTGAAGAGATCATGAGACTGTACAGGTCACTGCCACCAAGACCCTCCATTGAACAAGTTGAAGCAGCCATGTCTGTTGTCAAAACTGTTGACACTGAAGAAGAGAGCAAGCTTGATGAATTGTCAAAGCAAGAAAAGCCACAAGATGTTCCTGCAGAGTTGTTTTCTGTGCTGCAGCAGTTCAAAAAGACTATGGTTTTGTTTCAAAGCCGAGAGCAGCGGAAGGAAGCCTGTCACTTGGTGGATGTTGATAAAGTTTATGGCACCTTTGATGAACTTATCCAAAGAGCTTCTGGGTTGGTTTCTGGGGATACCCAGATGGAGAAAGTGACTGCTTTTGGTGACCCAGTTGGAAAAATTGCAAAGGAATGTGTAATCACTGATGAGAGTTTGTTGAAGAGAAAGGATGATGATGATGGTGAATTGGTGAAAGATGGTGTTAAGGGTTTGGTGAAAAGTGCTTCTACAAAAGCTTCTTTCTTTACAGGTAAAACCATGCACTCTTCTTAACCAATTATATGGATGGAGCGCAATAGAATATTTATGATGTTGTTTGATATTTGGTATTCTTTAGGTAGTTGAAAGCATAAAGTATATTTCAAAGTTATTTAGGTTTTCAATTCAAAATTTAGAAGGTCAATGCTATTGTTAGTTGTTCATATCTAACATCTGGATTTTGAGAACGTTATTATGATTTTGATAAATTGTTTTCTCTGTGTGATTAAAAGTATTGAACCCTGAATTAGGAAACAAAGAAAGAGATAAAAACTAGGACTTAATATCTTCAATTCCTATCAATTAAGATGATGATATACAGCTTATGATTCAAAGGAGAATTTCTGCTAGCTTCTTTATCAGTAATATAACAGCTGCAAACTTGTTTTCTGTTGAATTAGCTTGACTTTGTTATATAGGATCATTGTTTGCCATGAAATGTATTTGTGTTGATATGCTATGTGAGTTTTCTCAAGTATCTGAATGTATTTTTTAAAAAAAAATGTAATTATAGGTGAAGAAAATACTGAAAAATTGAGTCTTATGAAGATGGCAGCTGTTATCGAGAACTCTGCTAAAACAGGAGCAGTAGTTCTTGATCTTAGAGGCAAGTTAACTGACCAGATTGAGTGGCTTCCTGTATCAATTGGAAAATTGAAGGATGTGACTGAACTGAACTTATCTGAAAATCGTATCATGGCTCTTCCATCCTCCTTCGGTGGCCTCAAAACCTTAAGAAAGCTTGATATCCACTCAAATCAACTCATTAACCTTCCTGATGCATTTGGGGAACTAATCAACCTCACTGATCTAGACCTTCATGCAAATCGGTTCAAAACACTGCCAGCTACATTTGGGAGCTTGATCAATCTAATGAATTTGGATTTGAGTTCAAATGAGTTCACCCGTTTGCCGGATACAATTGGGTGTTTAACCTCTTTGAAGACACTGAATGTGGAAACAAATGAACTCGAGGAGCTTCCTTATACGATTGGAAACTGCACCTCACTTGCAGAGCTACGATTGGATTTCAATCAGCTGAGGGCTCTACCTGAGGCAATAGGGAAGGTCGAGTGCTTGGAGATTCTCACGTTGCATTATAACAGAATTAAAGGGTTACCAACAACTATAGGTAACCTTTCTAAGTTAAAGGAGCTTGATCTGAGCTTCAATGAAATTGAGTCAATTACTGAGAACCTATGTTTCGCGGTAAGTCTCAAGAAATTGAATGTGGGGAATAACTTTGCTGATCTTAGAGCCTTGCCAAGGTCCATTGGGAATCTTGAGATGCTTGAAGAGTTGGATATAAGTGATGATCAAATATGGATTTTACCAGATTCTTTCAGGTTGTTGACAAATTTGAGAGTTTTTCGTGCTGAAGAGACTCCTTTAGAAGTTCCACCAAGACAAGTTGTTAAATTGGGCGCTCAGGTATTCGCACTTCACAAGTTTAGTTTAACTGTTTGTCGCTTAAGATACATAAACACTTTTGCAATGATATTTAGGTTTAAGGCACTATCTCCTGATAATCATTAAACATTTTTATTGCATTTGTAACTCACTTTTAAAGGCTATATGTTCTTTCAGGCTGTTGTCCGGTTCATGGCAGATGTTGTTGCTAATAGGGATGCTAAATCTCAACCAGAGAAGAAGAAGAAGAAGAAAAGTTTTTGGTTCAGGATTTGCTCAATATGTTGGCCGTTTCAAAGAAGAGGAGCCATCACAAGTGTGTAATTATTATCCAAAGCTTCAACAACTTTCAATGTGCATAATTGTATTTGCTTTGTTATATTCAACAGGTTTTTCATTTAGTTGTTTATTATACAAATGTGTGCGGAATTTGCAGCATATGCGTTTACCTGATTCAAGTCAAACAAGAAGAAACAATGTGATTGGATTTTTTTTTTTTTTTTTTTTTTTTTTTTTGGTAACATACAGTTGTCAGTGACTGTGATCTTAAGATTACTATTATTATTATTATTATTATTATTTGTACATTGTGTGAAAGTTTTGTTGATTATCATCTGTAAATATCCTTCATTGTCTTTTACAGACATTTTTTTATTATAATAATCATAATCCTAACTACTTTGGATTAATCTAATATTAAGATAAGATTTCATTATAATAATATATTGGTTTGTATAAAAGTAACATCTTGTGGTATTACTTGAGCCTGAGGATTATGTAATTAATTAAATTGGCAATTGAAGTTGACTAAGCAAAATGCTTAAGAATAGTTTATTTTCTTCACTCCATTTTTCCAAACCAGTGGGCAATGTGTTGACAGCACTTAACTGGTTTGTAGTTCTGATCCATCTGGAATATTCTGGATACACATGCCTTATTAGTTTAGAGATTTTATCATGCTTCTAGAATATTCTCATAAAGTCAACTTTTGATTTCTTACCAAGACTGGATAATTTTTCAACAATCAAACTTTGAAGCAGTCACATTGGGCATGTGAAATTACCATTATCATTAAGTAAGCCAACTTCATCATATTACATTAAAATGAAAATGCTATGGAATAAATCAATTTTTATAGAATCTTAGAAGGGATTTTAGTTATTAATTAAAATACTTGTTTCTGTTTCTTATTATTTGTACAATAATTTTGATTGAGAATATGATAGATGAAATTAATAATCAATAAACATTCATCATGTTAGTTTCACACAATTAAAAAATAATGATGTACTTTTTACTTATTATTATTATTATTAATCTACTTCATGGGTATGTTTGTAATATAACTTTTTTGAAAAATAAGTAGGTTTAAGCTTTAAAAAAAAAAATACATTGTAAAGTAGGAGAAAAAAAGAGAAGAAAAGATAAAGAGAAAATATACTAGACATTAAAGTATGAACTGAGTTTTATTAAATCTATCTATACGAGCACAAACCAAAAAAAAAAATGCAGCTAAATGTGCACATTCATGTGCATTATAAGTCTGCTTGGCAGTTTATTGAGCCATGGGGATGGGGATATGGGCAATGAAATCAAAAGAAAAGAAAAACCAAAGCCAGTCTACCAAAATTTTAACCGAATACCATAAAATTCAGCAAGTCCAATGATCATGGAAACACAGAAAGTGTAGCCAAGCAAGATCGAGAGGGCTGACATTGATGAGGCAGCCAGTGTATCTGTTGTTAAGTTTACCAGCCCTGTGAAAATATTTGCCTGCATATATTTATATATATATATATATATATATAGAATGAAAGCAGTCCACAGACATTTGCTTTGCTATGAGCAAGAAAGGGTGGAAAATAGACAACTTTCGATATGAACAGAACTAAAGGTAGTTTTGCTCACCAGAACAAATGAAGCCAGTAAATTTCGATTGAATGCCTCTTCAAGAGCTGAAATTTTACTTCCAGGGATATAATCAGTCAGCATAAAGCCTCCTATAAGCTGGAAAAGAGCAAACTTTTTGTTGGCTATGCATCATATTTTAAATAAAATTAAAAACCAAAATCGGCTATGATTGTAAAAGAAAACAATAAAGTATACGGCAATGAATTGCCTCTTTAACAATGAGAGTTCTCCACACACACATATATCTCCCTTCAGTTATAGATTCAGACCAAAACAAACAGAATATTAGGGGGTCTTCTACTGGCTTCATGAAGCAGTTGCTTGACATAAGATCATCATAACTTCAAGCAACCACCACCAGGAATAAAAGCAAGAGGATGTTCAATTTCACAGCAATCAGTGCTCATCCAGTGTCAACCACACAGTTTCTCGACATAAAACCATCATAACCCAAGCCAAACCTCACTGAGAAATAGGTGAGCCTGTACAATCTCATATCAGTCAGTACTCACCATGTCACTTAAGACTAAATAACATTAAATTTTAAACACAAGATTCATTTTACTTCATCTGTCAAATTATCTTTCTTCATAAGACAGAAGGACCTTTCTACTTGAATGTGCGCCATCTGCATTCAGACTAGCAACTACTTTCCGACACAATCATTCACCTTAATTTACAACTCTAAACCAAAATCATGAAGTCCATTCAGATGCACCATAGAATATACCGAAATGACCACTTTCCGGCCCAGAGTAAAACATGTAAAAAGAATAAAATAGGAGACATTTTATTTCAGAAGATAACTCTTTAAGATTGAATTTATCACAAAGAACCTTTTGACCTATAATCAAGATTCTAGAAATTCAACAAGTAAATACTACTTGTGTTCACTAAAAAAAATTACTACCAGCGAAAACTGGTTTATGATAAGCAAACTGAAAATGTTAAAGGGACTGTACAAGAACACATCCATAGAAAACAAAACTCAACTCTTGGTAAAATAGTTCTAAACTGGACTTGATAATATAACAAATATTTTTTATCTTCTTGGTGTTCAGAGACAGTTTAAATATTGTCAAGAATCCAAGACAAGGATGGATTAGAAAAAGAAAAAGTAGTGTAGAAAAGGAATAACCTGTAGATTCAGAGACACTACCCATGCAACATAGGCCAGGTTGCACTGCAAAAGTGAATATGATTGATTTCCATCAATTCTTTAGCCAAAAGACCTCCACGGAATTAAATAAGACATTGACAAAATACCATTCTACGAGAAACCCTTTCAATGTGCCTGTCTAGGAGCAGAGTTAATAACCTGCAACATGCAGGATGCCATCTTCAGAATAACAAAGTTAATGAAACTGGTTCAGATGATAGCATGGTTACAGATATTTTCAAACAAAAGTCATACCAAGTAAGAAGACCAAGAAGCCAGGCTTTAATGAAAGCTGCCTTGTTGCTTTTCAATGCAGAATGGAAATTATTTCCAAAGAAAATATAGTGACCCAACTGGACACCGACCAGATATAAGCCCCAATATCCTGGGAAATAATAATAATCAATTATTTTACTAAGATAGCTCATCTAAAAAATACTTGATAAAGGTAATAAAAAAGGTTAAAAAAACTGTAACAGGGACTAATAAAAGTTGAGATAAAATACGACCTTCCAGTCTCTAATCACAAGAGAAATAAGATTCAGAATATAGAGAAGATAAAGATAAACCAAAACCACTCTTTCTTGAACTTGAAGATTTCCCGTAAACAGAAATCATAAGAACAAGTCATCAGAAAGTAATACAACTTTATCAATTAGTTGATAGCACAAGCATTTAACAAAAGCAAATATGTTTCCCAAGCTCAGAAGTATCATTCAAATCATAATTAAATAAAATACACCATAAATCAAAGCCAGGAGCCAAATAAAGCATTGAAATACTTGAACAAGTTTTCTCTGAGGCTAGACATTAATGGTGTGCAACTGAAGACACGTGCAGGCGCATGAATGACAGAATGAGCACATACAAAAAATACATGTGGATGCATGGATGAACAAGTTTTAATCACATTTAACATCTAGACTCATATCTACCAACACAACAGTCAAATGTCAGAGCATATTAATACACTTAATTTTTAACACCGAACATTTTCAAAGCCATCCAAACTTCTGATAAAAGAACATAAACCCAAATGGCACAACTCCTTTCTAAATGCAAAAATATGTAACAACTATTATTACAATTTAATTTAAAAGACATAAAAATATAAAGCATTAACTGGCAAAACAAATATTATTCTTCCAATTTATCCTCACCGAATATGCTAAAAATCCCTTCTTTGTTTTGGCTTATGATATCTGTTCCCCTTTCATTAGAAAGAAGATACACATTTAACCCACAAATCAACCAATACTGGTACCCTGAAAATGACAAGTTAACAAGATTTTTAAAAGCGACCATTCCGGAGGCATAACTAGATATAATATCAGGTCAAATAATACCTATTAGAATTGCTGAACCAAGAAGTCCACAATATTTGGGGGGAACATTAATTAGAGATGTAAGAATTGATACAGCAGCCAGTGTAAAAAAGAAATTCCAGTGTACTCCATATTCTCCAACATGAACCTACAGGGGTAAAAGAAACCTGGATTGATCTACAAAAAGCATATCAAGGTAGCATGTTCCCTAAAGCAGATGTATATACTATATACAGAGTTAAATGTAAACTTGTTTAGCAAAAAAAAAAAAAAAATGTAGGATCATGCTAGAATATCTCAAGAAAATAACAACAGTTCAAATCCTTGTGTACTACTATAAAATGATTAAAATCACTTCTTTAGACAGTCGCCCTATAACAGATAAGCAGGAAAGGATAGCTCAGTTGGTCGGCCTCTTTCCATGAAAGCGTCAACGGTTCAATTCCAAGAGGTTATATTTAATTTGGGGTAGGATGCATGGTAACAAAACAAAAAATTTATTGTTAAATAAATTTCAAAAAGAAATAGAAGTACCAAAGTATATCAGGACATATATTTATTTACTACTTTGACCTAAAAGCTTAAGCTTATAATTTAGGGCCCAAACGATAGTACTAAGCTCTCCAACATACACCTTTGCGTGCAAGATTGAATTTATCAACAGACTTGTCATGTGGAGTGGATCAAGCCCGTACAAGTATAAAAGCCATAGATAAACACAAATGCAAATAACAAATTAAAACGCAATCAGGTGAGGTTTTCCACCACAAGATTTTTTAGTCAAAACTATCTTTGGTACCATATTAAGTTACCACTTAACCAAAAGCTTAAGCTGGCAAGTCCCAAACAATTGTAAAATGTCTCCAACAATATTGACGAACACAGACATTAAATATCCACAACTGTGAATAAAAAAGAAGCTGAAAAGACTTACAGCCATGAAGTAATTTGCTTTACATTTTACTTTGAAGGAGAGTAACTTATGAATTTACTACAATTAGTCAATTACCTTTATGTTAATAAATAAACCATACTGTCATTACATCCGGAGCACTAACTCCGAAAACGGAGTAATATGGATAGCACTAGTTAGAAGAAAACAAAATAAGGAAATATATTCTACCTGATAGTCCACACCTGTTGTAGAAACAATCCGACCAAACCCTAGCAATATCAGTGGACTAGTAGATTTAAGCACAGTCTTCCAATTCCTGCAGAAACTTAAAACAACTGAGCAAAACTCTTTTGACATCTCCATTTATTAGAAGATACGAGGTATTCAAGTATCAAGTAATCAATGTATTCTGATAACCTAAAATGCAATAAAACTAAAATCATCTGAAAATAAAAGATAAACCAATTGCAACTAATATCATTACAAATTATTAATGTAACTTGCATTTTACCCCATTATAATTCAAGGTGAGACAGACATTATTTTGTCTATTGAACATGTTCTCTAATGTAAGGCTCTATGTTAACTATAATAGACAAGGATTAAAAAAATATCTTTTGCAGTATGCAGCACAAAAATTTGAATAGTAGGTGGCTCTATGTTGGATATATTAGACAAAGACGAAAAAAGTATCTTTTGCAGAATTGCAGCAAACAGCACAAAAATTGGAACATTCATAAATATAGCCTGTACTCATACTTGATCATCATCTAATATTCTAATTTATTCTCTCTCTATTAAAGTAGATAGTGAAATAGGTCGAAAATTTTGGGGCTTTAATACCGACAAGTCAATACGTAGTGTTCCAAAATTGCATTTTCATTGGCAAACCATATGAAGGAAACCATCTCTTCACCTAAAATAAGGGCATGCATAGCACTAACATGGAGGAACAATTGATACTAATTTGAATTGATAATAGTTAGTAATCAAACTATTAAATTGTTACTCAAATTATTATAAATTCAAAACACATAACAAGTTATGCTTGTTGAGGACTTATAAAGCCCGAGTCAAGCTTTTTCCAAATCCTTTCGATCCAAGCTCAAGAGTAAATTTTGAAATCATATCAGGCCTGACTTCAAATTCTTATTTGAGCAAAGCTTAATAACTTGAGTATTTGGATTAGATCCCTTCCGCCTTTGAGCCTTTTCCTTCGAGGAGGAGATGGAATGAATGGGGATCCCAGCCTGATATACATGCCTAAAATGGACCGATACAGTCTGTCTTGTGAATCCAGTTCAAAAGAAGGAGTCATCCTCATCGAAGAGTTCGGGAGCTTCCACAACAAACTCCAAACCCCTACGTTACTTCCTCTGTTGTGGACCTCACAGGGTTTCCAATTGCCCCCAGAAGCAAGCCCTCAATGCTTTACAAGCAGCAGTTCAACGGCAAGCAGAGCACTCAACTCCTACTCTAGTCTAGTATTTGTTGTTTAAGATGAAGGGGAAGAAGCGTGGTAGAGGAATTGGTCGACGAAGCCACCAAGTGACAGGAAAGATAGATAGATAGAATTGGGTGGGCAAAGTTGGCCTGCTTCCTACTTGATCATTTACACGAAAATGCCATAACAACCAATTGAGATGTAAAGTACAACTCAAGAGAAATACTAGATGCACTTCAACTCAAACAAATTGGTCTGCTCTTGTCATGAACTTTTTCTTGATTCATTTTTGACTGCTCTGCTATCTATGAATACTTACATGGACATGCACATACATCATGCAGACAGATATGTAGAATGCAAAAATGAAACAAAAATTGGTTACTTATACACCAAGTAAAGATGATTGGCTAAGGAGAAAAGGAGCTCCATAAAACATATTCCAAAAGAAAACTTCATTTCCTCATAAACTCTGGCTCCATTTATTCATATTAAGAGCACAAAGCTAATATCAACATACCCAAAACAATAAATCATAGAATGCTCACATTGACAAGATGTTTCGGGCTTGCTTTGAAACTATTGCATTAGCTAATACAAAGGAGCCAACCCCAAGATCCATCTGATGCACTCACATACGATACAAATTCGTCAATGAAAAGAGAAACGTAAGGTACTCTATCAACCAACACCTTAATACAAAATCACAAAGTCACAAGTAACTTACCAAACCAGTACCATACGTCTCAGTCTTAGCGTTTTCTCTGGAAAAAATTCTGAAGTCAACGGCCAAGATACAGAAGCACGTTATCAACATCTGCAGTACCATTGTCATCAAACAAAACAAAATAATGTAAATGCAAATCATTGAATGTGTAAATGAGATTGTGTTACCGTAGACACTCGGTATGATGATAAAAATGACCTAATAGAATGGGGTCTGTGTTCCAAATCTGGAGGAGAACCAAATCTGAATTTAATCATATATAGCTTTCAGTCAGTATGATGATTTGAAGCACTTGAGCAATAATATATAGCATTCTAGATCCTGGGTTACAAAATCTAACCTTTTGGCTGCCGCAGTTAAAAAAAACAGCATAAACCCCAAGAACGACCCTAGATAAACCCATTCTGATAAAATCTGTCATATAAGATACTATTAAAAATAAACAGAGGACAACTGTTGAAAACTAAAAAACTCATAACAAGGTATGGAGATTAGAACACCCAAAAGAAAGTGAAAAGAACATACAGTGAAAAATAAAGTCATGGGGACGAGAATGAAGAGAAAATCCACAATTATGGTAGCGACGTAAGCTCTGAAATTCTTAGGAGCTACAACCAAATCATCATTCTTCTTCAATGACTGATCAGTGGCATCGCGATCTGAAGAAACATAACGGTGACATAACATGTTAATCTTACTCAATTCAGAAATTAAACATTAAAATTTGAGTGAAATTTAAGTACCAATTGGGCGAAATGAGCTGGTTAGATGTCGCAGAATCATTGAAATCTGACAGCATGAGAAATATAAACTCAACTACGCAATTACATAAACATATAAATAAATGCAGTGATTTTATTTAGATAAAGAAAATAAAAACTTACAGGTACAATTGACAAAAGCGCCCAGATTTTGGAAAAAGATGATCCGGTCAAATTGCTTACGAATCTGAAAAGAAAAAATGAAATGAAGAGACGATTAAGATGAATGATATGAAGGAATGAACAACAAAGAGTGTGTGTATACTCTTCTTTTAGTAGCTTGCTCGTGTTGAGAGACGCCATTAATACAAAATTGAAAATGTCCCGAGTGTTGGGAATGGGTACAAATACAGTCTCTTGCAAAAGTTGTGAGAGAGAAATGACTAGTTTTGAAAGCCGGGAATGGGTACAATGTAGTAACATAACTGGTACATAAGATTGTGTTAGTTTAGGCAGCAGGGGTATTTTAGTCTTTCAGATGTCAACGAATGTTCAATGGATGGAATCACTATTCACTATGGTAGGTGTCACACGGCTAAATTTCGACCCCAAGTTTCCTTAGCCGAGTGCGACACTAAGTTCGCCCAACTTAGTCGGCCTTCACGCACGAGCACACACACAAGTCACAAGCAGTCACCCACAATGTTCACACACCCTCACAGTGCGCCCACAAGCATTCAACACATTAAGTAAATACAAGATACAAGCTTTACAGGACAATGCCCAACCTTTTTATTACTCACCAAAGCAATTACAGGGACTCGTGCTAAACATACAAAAGGCTCAATGAACATCCACTCTTGTACTCTCGTGTACTATGCTCTCTCTCTCTTTCGTGCATGTTTCTCACAATACAATATATACTAGCGGCAGTTACACCCCAACTGCCCTAGGGTGTGCTGGCCCAATAGGCACTAGCCAAATACACACATAGCAGTTACATCCCAACTGCTCTAGGAAGTTCCCCCCCACACACACACAAGCACTACACGAATTTCCCCACATGTTCCCCAACACGCCAGTTACTAGCAGTTCCCCTCACAACTGCCCCATGTGTTCCGCATGTGAAGCCAACTCCCCTGCATGTGCACGCCAACTGCCATGCAAGTGCGCGCCAACTGCCTCTCGCAACTGCCCCGCATGTCTGCTGCATGTGCACGCAACTGCCTCGCCCAAGACAACATCAACTCCCTACGGACAGCACCAACCGCCCATGTCTCAGCAACATTCCTTTAGGACAGCACCAACTGCCCGCACACACACACAGCCCACCCAAGCCATGTGCTTCTCGCGAGTGCTCGGCTGCCACCAAGCCACTCGTCCCCCATCTCTTCGGGCAACCAGTCTAGGGGGCTGACAAACCACCCTCACCTGAACTAGGCGACGCCCTCGTCGCAACTGAGTCAAGATATGCCTGGACTACCCTCTCAAATTGCCACAAAGTAGTATTTTGTTCCCAAGTTGCATCTGCCTCAGAGCAACCCTTCCACTGAACCAAGAAGTATGTCCTCCTATTCTTCTTGCTCTGCCCCATCACCTTGTGATCTAATATCTTCTCAATTTGCTTGTCAAAATGTTTCCGAATTGTTGGCGGAGCTCGATTTTTCTGAACGCGACTCTCATCCTTGTCTTCATTGAACGGCTTCAAGAAACTCACATGGAATGTAGGATGCGCTTTGATCCTATCCGGTAGCTTCAATCTATAAGCTACCTGACCAACCCGTTTCATTACTTCAAACGGACCATCATATTTTGGCACCAACCCACGGTGCACTGTTTTGCTGCTGATTTTCTTCCAAATCTGAGGAGTCAATTTCAGTAACACTCGGTCACCCACTTGAAATTCCAGCGGCCTCCTCTTCTTGTCAGCATACTTCCTCATTCGGCGCACTGCCTTCTTAAGGCTATCCCTCGCCTCTTCCAGCAACTCATGCTTCTCACGCGCAAATCTATACGCGGCATGACACTTGCCCCCAGTGCTCTGCTTGATCACTTCGTGCGGGGTCAGCGGCTGCTGCCCCAACACTATCTCAAAGGGGCTCATCCCCGTTGATGAACTCTTGTGCAAGTTGTACGAGAACTGTGCCACATCTAGCATCTCTACCCAATTCTTCAGACTAGCGGTCACATAGTGCCTCAAATATTCTTCCAACAACCCATTCACCTTTTCCGTCTGACCATCTGTCTGAGGATGATTTGCTGTAGAAAATTTCAAGTCTGACCTCATCAAACCGAATAACTCAGTCTAGAACCGTCCTGTGAACTGTGCATCTCTGTCACTCACTATGTCTTGTGGCAACCCAAAATATTTCACCACATCTCTGAAAAACAGGCGTGTCATTTCCTCCGCAGGGCACGCTTGCGGCGCTGCCATGAACACAACATACTTGGAGAACCGATCCACCATTACCAGCACTGAACCATATCCTTGCACTATTGGAAATTCCCCAATGAAGTCCATAGAAATACTCTTCCATTATTGTTTCGGAATGGGCAGAGGTTGTAGCATCCCCATCTCCTTCTTCCGCTCTGTTTTGTCCAGCTGACACACTAGGCAAGATCTCACATAGGCCTCAATTTCATGTTCCATCCGCGGCTAATACCAACTCCGAGCTAGCAAAGCCAATGTTCTCTCAACACCTAGATGTCCCGCCCACTGAGCATCGTGTGTCTCCCTCAGCAACTCTCTCCTGAGGTTCCCATAACTAAGAACAAAGGGCCTTCCTCCCTTTGTATAGACCAAACCAGCATCTACCCAATATTTTCGAACCTGACCATCAACAACTTTCCCCACTAGTCGTTGATAAACTTGATCCACTAGTGATGCCTCCCTGATTTTATCAAAAAAATCACTCTCCAAAACCGAGATTGCCGTTACTGCCTTCACTATAGCCCTGCGACTAAGAGCATCTGCAACTTGGTTATGCCTCCCAGGCCGGTGCTCCCACTCAAAATCAAACTCAGCAAGCATCTATTGCCACTTTGCTTGCTTATGACTCAACTTTTTATGTGTCTTGAAGAAGGTGTTGGCAACATTGTCCGTCACTAACCTGAAGTGCGAACCCAATAAATAGTGTCGCCAAGTGTTCAAGCAATGAACCACTGCCGTCATTTCCTTCTCATGTGCTGAATACCGCTGCTCGGTATCCTTCAATTTGCTGCTTTCAAAGGCAACCGTATGTGAATTCTGCACCAATACACCCTCAATGGTCCGGTCAGATGCATCAGTGTGCACCTCAAATGGTAACTCAAAGTCCGACAATCGCAAAATAGACTCCTCTGCTACCGCCCCCTTCAAATCCTCGAATGCCTCCTGGCATTGCACACTCCACACCCAAATCTGTACCTTTTTCAGCAAATCAGTCAAGGGAGCCACCCGCTTTGAATATCCCTTGATGAACTTGCGGTAATAGTTAGCCAGTCCCAAAAATGACCGTAACTCCGCAACTTTGGAAGGACTAGGCCAATCCCTAATGGCCTGGACTTTTCTCTCGTCCATACGAACTTGCCATTGTCTCACCCAATGACCCAGAAACATCACTTCCTGTTGGGCAAATTCACATTTCTCTATTTTGACATATAGTGCATGCTGCCTCAGTTTCTCCAACACCAATCTCAAATGATGCAAATGATCAGCAAGAGTCTCACTATATATAACTATGTCATCCAGATACACCACCACAAATCGATCCACAAACTCAAACAACACATCATTCATTAAATTGCAGAAAGTAGCTGGTGCATTAGTAAGTCCGAAAGGCATTACTAAAAACTCATATGATCCATACCTTGTCACGCAAGTAGTCTTACCCTCATCCCCTTCAGCAATTCGCACTTGCCAATATCCAAACTGCAAATCCAGCTTAGTGAAGTAGAACGCCTTGGACAAACGATCAAACAAATCTGCCACCAACGGAATTGAATACTTGTTTTTTATTGTCACATTGTTCAAGGCCTGATAATCCACACACATCCGCAAAGATCCATCTTGCTTCTTCTGGAATAGGACAAACGCACCATATGGAGCCTTAGAGGGCTGGGTCATTCCAGTGTCAAGCAACTCCCCCAATTGCTTGCGCAATTCAAATAGTTCCGGAGGACTCATCCGGTAAGGTACTTGGGCAGGAGGTCAAGTACCCGGGACCAATTCTATCATGTGGTCAGTAGGTCTCCGAGGTAGAAGAGACTTTGGCAACTCCGGAGGCATTACATCATTGTATTCCATTAGCAGTTCTGCAACCACTGTCTTTCCCACGTTGACTTCTATGAGTGCAGCCAAGTATGTTTCTTCCCTGGGTTTCAATCCACTCTCAATTTGTAAGGCTGACATAAATTCTTGTTGTCCCTCAGCCCGTTTACTCTCACACACTTTGCCAACAACAAGGACAAAGCATGGTTGGTCCTCATCACTAATCAAAAGGCCCGCCAAGTAAGGCATCACCTCAACCTTGGCCTGGACGAAAAGCTGATTCCCCAAAATCACTCAAAATCGTCCAAAGGTACTGCCATCAATGTGCACGACTCATGCCACTGGCCAAGTTGTATCATCACACCCGCGACTCTGCCTTGAACTTGCTTTGTTGTCGAATTGACAGCCTTAATACTACTCCCCGATTTAGTCAATTCGAGGCCAAACTTCTCGGCAACTCCTACCGCAACAAAGTTGTGTGTAGCCCCAGTGTCCACCATTGTCTTCACTGTTTTCCCATTGATGAGAACTTGGACATACATCAAGCCATTATCAAATCTGTCTTCCCGAATTGCATTAACCAACTGAAGTGGGTTCATCCGACTAGGCCCGGCCGAGTCTCCTTCCCCTTCTTTGCCCGTTTCCGCAGCCACAAGTGTATTCAGTTTCTCCTTTTTGGGGCAATCTCTCACTCTATGCGGACCATCACAGATGAAACAACCCTTGTTGTTGTTGTTGTTGTTGTTGTTGTTCCCTCCCTTGAACTTACCATCATCTTGTGATTTCCCTTTTCCTTTCTTGTTTTTCTTCTTTTCCCCATTCTCCGAGTCTTTGTATTGCTCTTTCCCTTTGCCCTTCGGATCAGGTTTGGACTTGGTTGAAGAAATATGTCTGTAGTCCACAAGACAATCTGCTGCTGCCATGGCCGCGGGTAAGTCACGCACCCCTTGCCTCCGCAACTCATTTTGTGCCCAAGTTTGCAATCCAAACATGAAATTAAATAGCTTGTCCTCCTCTGACATGTTCCTTATGTTCAACATCAAGGAATTGAACTGCTTCACATACTCACGGATGGAACCAGTTTGCTTCAAACTTTTCAGGGTTTCCCTTGCAATCCACGATGTGTTGGTGGGGAGGAATTGATCATTTAACTCATTTTTCAGTGCCTCCCATGTGGTTATTGTGGGATGCCTCGCTGTCTCATCATCGTCGAACCGAGTTCTCCACCACAATTTGACATCACTAGCTAAGTACATGCTCGTGATAGTCGCATTCTCTGCCTCTAAGACATGAGCAGCCTTGAAGTACTGATTCATGTCTCATAAGAAGTTCTCCAACTCTTTTGCATTTCGAGCACCACCAAATGATTTTGGTTCAGGAACTTTCAACTTGGTCGTGCCTTCACCCCCAACAGGTTGTCCACGACCCAATGTCTTCTTGAGAAGAGTGATATCCCCCATCATCTCCTCTTTACTCTCTTTCCACGCTTCCACCAAAACTACACAGTCTCTGGTGACTATTGCAATACGTTCTTCCGCATCAACCCGTTGTGTGTCAAGGTTGTTTCGAAGGCCAATAATTTCCTCTGCCAATTTTTCCATTGCCAAAAAAATGGAAGAGTAGTCTCCCGGCTAGACTCCCCAACGAGTGCCTCCAACTTGGCCACCCGCTCCTCCAGTTCAGCGTTAGATCCGCCCGCCATCAGCCCAAGATGACGCTCTGATACCAGTTGTCACACGGCTAAATTTCGACCCCAATTTTCCTTAGCCGAGTGCGGCACTAAGTTCGCCAACTTAGTCAACCTTCACGCATGAGCACACACACAAGTCACAAGCAGTCACCCACAATGTTCACACACCCTCACAGTGCGCCCACAAGCCATCAACACATCAAGTAAATACAAGACACAAGCTTTACAGGACAATGCCCAACCTTTTTATTACTCACCAAAGCAATTACAAGGACTCGTGCTAAATATACAAAAGGCTCAATGGACATCCACTCTTGTACTCTCGTGTACTATGCTCTCTCTCTCTCTCTCGTGCATGTTTCTCACAATACAATATATACTAGCGGCAGTTACACCCCAACTGCCCTAGGGTGTGCTGGCCCAATAGGCACCAGCCAAATACACACATAGCAGTTACATCCCAACTGATCTAGGAAGTTCCCACACATACACACAAGCACTACACGAATTTCCCCACATGTTCCCCAACACGTCAGTTACTAGCAGTTCCCCTCGTAACTGCCCCATATGTTCCGCATGTGAAGCCAACTCCCCTGCATGTGCACGCCAATTGCCATGCAAGTGCGCGCCAACTGCATCTTGCAACTGCCCCGCATGTCTGCTGCATGTGCACGCAACTGCCTCGTCCAATACATCATCAACTCCCTACGGACAACACCAACCGCCCATGTATCAGCAACATTCCTTTAGGACAACACCAACTGCCTGCATACACACACAGCCCACCCAAGCCATGTGATTCTCACGAGTGCTCGGCTTCCATCAAGCCACTCGTCCTCCATCTCTTCGGGCAACCAGTCTAGGGGGCTGACATAAGGATTACTATTTGGATGTTCTCTCTCGTATTGGTCTCGTCTTGATTATGATTTGAGAAAAAATATCTTGTATTCTAATTTATTTTTTTGAATCGGGACGAAAAATCGTTTCGAATCTCAAAACGAAAAATCGTCGCAAATCTCAAATCGAATGGTTTATGATCTCAAATCTCGAAAAAATTATCCTAAATCTCTATTTAAATTTTTCAGATAGAGCATATTGTCAGGTATAGATGACAACGAACTGAATATGATTACCTGTACTTGTCCCGTTTAACCAACGAATATAAAAATTTTACTCATATTCTGATCTAACATACTAAACTCCATAAGAGCTCTTGTGTGCGTCTCCATTCATATGAGGATTTACCTTTATTATAATGAGAATGTCAAAACTCATACTAAAACATTATCATCTTACTTGCTTCTAACATACCGCGAGCCTAGGAAAAGTTTTACCAATAGAGGTTATTGAAATTAAAATGAAAGATTCTATGTAATTGAGAAAACCCATAACACGAGGGAGGTATGTAAAAAATTACCATTTTAAAATGAGTTTGCTCTTGTACAAAAGTTTTATTCAATATACCATTCTCAAATTTTTCTAAACCCTAGCTTGGGCGTGAGTGTGATCCCTTGCTGACATCTCCTTTGCCAACTCTCTGACATGGGGGAGAATTGTGATAAAAAGAAGAAAAAAGGCGCGGATGGAGTAACAAATGTGTATATATGGGACATGGATGAGACCCTTATCCTGCTCAAGTCTTTGTTGAATGGAGCATATGCCCAGTCTTTCAATGGATTAAAAGATGCTGGCAAAGGTGTTCAACTTGGAAAGATGTGGGAGGATCACATTCTTAAAATCTGTGATGAATGCTTCTTCTATGAGCAAGTAAGTACGTTTTTTTTTTTCATTTTCACTCCAATGTCTTTGTGCTAATTTTGATTGCTTATGCAGATTGAGAACTACAATAAACCTTCTCTTGATGCCTTGAAGCAATATGATGATGACCGGGATCTTTCTGATTATGATTTTGATCGAGATGGGTTTAGTCCTCCATTTGATGATCCCAGCTTAAAGAAACTTGCCTACAGGCACCGCGCCATTGCCTACAAGTACAAACAGGTATTATTTATAGTTTCTCAAACCCATTTTTATTGTTATATATATATTGGTGTATGATTTACTGAATTGCTTGTTTCTGTTATTTCAGGGTTTGCAAAATATCTTGGATAAAGAGCTGTTGAATAGCTGGGACGATTTGTACAATATGACTGATGAATATACTGATAGATGGCTGTCCTCAGGTACCTGTTAATTAAGCATTTTATTGATTTTTCATTTTTAACTCTTTTGTTAAGAGTTTTTGGAATAAACATTAGATAATGGAGCGACAATTTGGTACCAAGGGATAATTAAATTCTCTGTCGATAAAATTATATTTTGGTTGCTAGTTTTGGTTCATTTGGTACATGGAGTTTTTTGGAGTTTGAATCCTGGTCTCATCAGGTTGGGGTGGGCTGGAGGGGTTCAATTTACTTTCATTTAATATTCAAAAGAAAAAAAAATATTTTGAAAAAACTTTTTCTCTGTGCAAGCTGATTTGATATTAGTGTTTAACTTTTGGATCATACATGTTAACTGGCAGCGGAGATTTTTATTTCCTGACAATTTGGAACATCATTTAGAAAGAATTGTAGAGAGCATATAAATTTCATTGTAGATAGATGATAATTTTAGACATGGATCATTGGAATAATGACAAAACATTATGTTTGGTCAAATTTCATCATAGATGACAATTGCAGAAGTAGTCACTGCAATTACGACCAAATTAGCTATAGTTTTGCTCCCCTTTTCCTTTTTTTGCCTTGCCGGGGTTATGGCCTCTTTCCTACTGCCTTTTTAATATGATCCATCAACATTCGCTAATACGGGCAAGAAGATTATCTTTTCAGTTTTCACCATGTCGATCCATTGTAATTTGAGCTTGTTATATTGTATTTCTTTCCAATCACTTATATGTTGTATGCATTTTGTTTTGAATGTGTAGCAAGGGCGTTGTTGGAGCAGTGTTCAAGTGGGAAGGAAGACTCAACTCCTTCTCTTGGTTCTGGCAATCGGATAACTGAATCTGCTGATGTAAATGTTTTGGTGACTTCTGGGTCATTGATACCTAGCCTTGTAAAATGCTTACTCTTTCGGCTCGACAATTTGATAGTTCATGGAAATGGTTAGTTATTCATCCATCTCATATAATGTTGCTTTAAATGTGTTATTTAGTAGGCATTTTATGTCAAGATTGTCTTATGACATGATAATGAATGTTAACTTTCATTACCCATGTCTACTTTGATCTAGTTAATATTTTTTAGCTTGCTATCCACTATTATACATTCATAAAATAAGTTGGACTTGCCTGAGAACGGTTACTTTTACTCGTCACTAACAACCCTATGAAAGTGTGTTATCTTATTTTATTAGTGTGGTGAAAAAGAAATTAATTTCTGATATATTGAATAGCATATGGATATGGTAACTCCGAGAGACTCAATTGTTTTCCATTTTCTCCGGGCTACCTTTTTCTGTTTCCCAGGAATGCTTTCCACTCTCTTTCAGGCTTCCAGCATTTGGACCAAACATTACATTACGATCTTTTCTGAACCAGCAATGCCCTCTAATGTATTGATTTGTTTCTTGCAGTATGTTACAGGCTTTAGATTTCATCTGAGGTCAGTTTAATGGCTGTAAATTTTGTTGAAGACCTCTATAACTAACACAGGATCTGCTTGTTTGTGAAACTTAAGCAGTTATCTGCATATACTGGATTTGATGTTTAGGCCTGATTTAAAGTGCATGTGTGTGTATTTTTAGTTATAGTTTGATAGCAACCCAATTCCCTCTTCACCCATGTGAGCAGGGTCGAACTTTAGATCTCTTGTTTCTACTCAAGAGATTTTACCAACTGAACTAGCTGACACCCACATGATTTAAAAGATATGAATATACAGATGTTTCCTGAATTAGAGTGTGCACATCTGAGAGAGCAGTTAGAAATCCAAAATGCCTAGGATGGGAATTGATAACAAACTTTAGAGGCTTGTAGATGTGAATATGAGATTGGGTTTATTTCTATTAAAGTATTGTAAAGTGGTGTTGTATCTCTGCTGAGTGAAGGTTGGTAACCTTTGGTTTCTGATTCACCGTATTTTTGCAATGAAACATACATCATGCAACAGACATGTTATTATTTAGTGCCTTTTTCTTGGCATGGAAATGTTGTTAAAAGGCGCCTAAGTGGCGCTTTGGCGGGTTTTTCAAACAACCGCCTGTGGCACTTGGACGACGCCTTAGGTACTGTAAGTTATGATTCTTTATTTTTTAGATAAAATTCTGCATGTTTAACTAGTCAACCTCCCTTTGACTGGTCAAAGGCAGCGCTTGGGCTGGGAACTACCAAAACGCCTTTTCCCGCTTACCGCCTTTGACAGCATAGCATCAAGCCTTTCACTTGTGAATGCCAAAGTACTCGATATGGTACTTTTCAACCACATTATAAATAATATATAATGGGGCAATCTTTCTTTTGTAATTGTAAGATGTCTGATTGGAAGAAAATACAGGAAAAGAAACATGAATTGCTGCCAATTTAATACATTTGCCTATGGTGACTATAAATGCTCTCTCTAATACAAATCGATTCCTGCTTCCTCTCTTTTTTTTCCCCTTCTATTTTTTAATAATAAATTTAGGAATTAAATATTGTTCTACTGGCCATAATAGGAAATGACTTTTGTATGTATATAGACTTTGCAGTAAGTTGAACCTCCTTTCATGATGCTTTTTAATTGATTTGAGGAAATGAAAAAAGAAATATAGCTTGAATCGAGGCTACTGACACCAATTGTTTCTTCAGTTTACAGCTCATGGGAAGTGGGGAAACTCCAATGTTTTCAATGGATCAAAGAACGTTTCAACAATCCAAATGTCCGATTTTGTGTGATTGGAGATGGATGGGAAGAGTGTGAAGCTGCACAAAATATGCATTGGCCATTTGTTAAGATTGATCTGGAACCAGGCAGTTGTCACAGGTTCCCAGGCCTCTCTCTCAGAACATTAGGCTGCTATTTCTCTGTTGTTTATGGCAGTCCTGATGATGAAACTGATGAAGAGTAAGTTATCACACTATCCTTTCATGGACTTCTATTTGTACATAAAATCCAAAGTGAAGAACAGTGGGAATTGTATGACTTCAGAAAATAAAATAATATTTTAATAAACAATAAACATATGAAGGATGATAAATGCTCCAATCTGGCCCAATCCCTTTCACAGGGAATCCACTGATTTTACTAGCGAAATGAAATTGGATGATGATTAGAGTAACATGTCATTAGGTTGGATGATGATTAGAGCAACATATCATTAAATTGGATGATGATTAGAATTGTGTGATCATAAGATTTTCAATGGATTTCAATTCAAATGTATTCGTATTGTGATTGTTGTATCTTCTTTTTAATATTATATATAGGTACCATGCACCCCACCCTATGTTATTATCAGATAAAACTTATCCCCTCCAAGGTTCATTGATCTCTTGCTTCCATTGCAAATGGGCAAATCAACTTGGCTGCCTCCCTTTGACATATTTGTGTTGCGGTTCAAGTGTGTTTGTAACCTTTGGTTATTGTGATTTGCATATGTTTCTCATTAATTATCTTAGCTATTCAACCCACTGAAATGTTTTTTGTAACATCAATGTTTGTGATAAAGACATTTTGTCTGTTGGGTGTAAAATGGAGGTGTTAAAATAATTTCGGTGAGCTATCCATCAATAAATAGGTAAATTTCTGTAGAAATATGCAGGACACAAGTAAATAAAATGATGATCTTTGGAGATTGATAGGCAAGGACCACAGCATCCCCCAGAAATAGGTCAGTTGCATGGCTAAAAAGTGTATATCATCTGCTTTATCTGATTTTTGCTCTCTTGATAAAAGTCCTTGACATTTCTAGGGATGTCAGTGTCAGAAACACCCTGGTCCCTGGTTTCAAGTCTGAAATTGTGATTTGAATTTGGAAATGCTTTTATTTTTGCTTTTTCAATTGCCAAAATATCCAATGTCATTCAGACAATCCAATTCCATCTTACCCTTTAACTTGTAATTTCCCCACAGGATGAGGATTGTGGCTGAAAGTTGAATTGCAGTAGTCAGAAATTGAAAAGTCAGCTTCTGATGTAAAAAGCTTTAAAAATTAAGACACAAATAGATTGTTGTTTTGGGTTTGTATTGGTTGTCAAAAAGACTTTTTGGGGGATCTTTAAATGTGGTGTTGTTTTCAGTTTGAATCTAATATCTGATAGCCTCCAATTAGCAAAAGAGATTTCACTTGTAGGCATTTGATTTTTCCCATTTAAGAAGTCCAATTTTTCGGCCACGGAATGTGCTAAGACCACTTTGTCAATTCTGTTCTATTCTTCACCTCAGTGATGTAGATTAAGGCTTATCTAAATAGATATTTCACTAAATTTGATTTAAGACAGAAGCCAATATGTGTGCTGTTTGTATTTGCTTAAATTAGCAAGTGGGCTGATGTGATTAATGATTTTTCTCCTAAATAAAACTTTTGAATATCTGGATTGGGTTAGATTGACAAAGAAAGAAAGCTTTATCTATGAACCTTTTATGTGGGTTTTTGTAGTTTTCTCCAAGCTTATTTTAAAGAGCTTTTACTGCTCCATACTTCATGGCCTCTATTCATACGTAATTTGCACCTTTTCTCCACTCTAGATCTCTCTACTTCTCTTCTTTTTCATATACTATTACTATTATTTTCTCATTCTTTTTTCACCTTTTTCTTTAAGCCTAAACAAATATAATGTGCAACTTTAATTTCTTCACCTTAGTTTGTGTATGATCCATTTTATATATCTTTTTGTTGTAGACCTGTTGTGTGTTAAGACGTGGCTTGATGGTGTAAGGTTTATGATCTCACATTGAGGTCACGTGTTCGAATTCAGGGAGTACGTTTCTTGTAAGAGCCTGAGACTGTCGGAGGTTTTACCTGTTTCGTTTAAACCCGAAAGAAATGATTTGGCGGTAGAGTTTCCAACGATTTCAAAAAAAAAAAATGTTAAAGCATTTTGTGTACACATATCATGATGCCACATGAGGAGGTTTTGCAGGCATTCCAAATAAGAATAAATATTATATTATTCTAACCTTATTTTTCTCAGGTTAAGGTTCACCAAAACGACGCTGTATAGTAGTAACACGTGTAATGGATCATCGCCGTTTTTGATAGACGGCCCTGATTGCTCCTGTGGGATTGACGTGGCTATCTCTCAACCCTCCGTCGCCATATTAGAAAGGAGCGGCCGTGTCACGTGACGCACGTGCATACAGAGAGCTATATGGAATGGATTGTCTTGAATTTGAACAAGGAAAGCTCATTTGCTTAACTGTAAATTAAAAGCAACCACGATTCAAAACAATTATCTCTCTCTCTCTCTTTTTCATATATTTTAAAATAGATGATGCTATTATAAATTTATCCATCATTAGATTGTATGAGAATAATGACTTAAAATTTTATGTAAAAAGTTTAATTTAAAATAATCCAATCCTTTTAAAATAGTGAAACATATGTTACTGCAGCCGTCACAGTTGTTATATTATTGGTAATATATATTTTTTTAAATAATTGATAATAATGTTATTATTATATATCATAAGTATATCTTATAGCACACGACGTTCAAATTCATAAGTTGTATATACACAACTAATAAATTCATTTTATCTGACAGGCACTTAAAAATGAATAAAATAGTAGGATTGGCAATTTCCCCCCATCTTATAGATTCGTGATGGGAATTGTGACATAAATTTATGTTATGATTTGAAAATAGCACATGAAGGGTTAAAAAATATTTTGAACTTTCAAGTGGAAGGGGACTGAATAACAAATGAAATGAGATTTAAATAGAATTTAGTAGGACGATATGAGATTTAATTAAATGCCGAGATAAAATTATTATTTTTATCTTGAAAATAATTAAACAATGATTTTTTGTTCTGATTATATAAACAGAACCGAATCAAAATTGATAAATTTCGGCCTCCTCTTCCCTGCTGCCAACCCTGCAAAGAACAAGGGAAAAAAAATGGTAAAATGCTTTTTCTTTTAAAAAAATATTATTTAGAAAATATATAAAACGAGTATTTCAGTTGTGAATTTTGATACCTTTTTAGTATATCCACTCTTTTTTCACTCTCTCTCTCTCTCTACTTCATCTGCAAGTTGCAAAGGTATGTGCTTGGCCCACTTCACATTACTCAACTGAATTTCATTGTTTTCTTCAGTGCCTTTTTTAACTTTAAAGCTGCTCCTTTTATTTTTCTCTTATTGGTCTCCAAAAGAAAGTTCCTCAATTGGGTATATATCCTTATTATTATTATTATTATGAGTTTGTGTAATTATCTCATCACATTGTTTTTATTGATCCTTAATTCTAAATGGTGTGTTTAGTGTTTAATTATCTGTTTCATTTTTGGTTCTTATCATAAATTCTATACAGGCATGCTAAAAATGGGAGCAAGATTTTTTTTTTCTTCCTGTTTTTGAGGCAATAAGCTTTTAGGAGATTGGAATAAAGAGACAGCAACAACAACTGTTGAGATATTGCAATGCCAGTTCCTCTTGCCCCTTATCCAACACCTCCTGCACCATATACTCCTCCTCCTCCTCTTCCTGCTAATGGTATCTTTCTTGTCATATTATTTTGCCTAAACCATAATTGCCAATTTTGTTCCTGTTTCATTGCTGAGAAAAAAAAAAATTAAAAAGCTTGCAAGATATTGGGATCTTAAAGTTGCTTTATAATGAAACAGCTGCAATAAATTAAAAGGGGTAAAAATTCTGCTAATGGTAAGCAGACCAAGCATTTCAGTATGATAAATTAATATTAAACACATTCCATAATTGGTGATGAAGAGTCGATTGGATAATTTTTCTAAAGTAGTTTACAATTTTTTCCTGTAGTTTCTAGCCTGGTTCACCTTGTCATGCAAGAATTATATTGCGGATTCTTGTGTTGATTCTAAGAAACTGTATTTTTTTTTTTTTTATTTTTGAATTGATAGAATGTTATGATTTCATGTTTCCGTTTCACCGCAGAAGTTATAGTCTATAAAGGATATGTATTGATCATTAGGTGCACAGAGGCAGCTTGTTTGTTCTGGATGTAGAAATCTTTTGCTCTATCCTGTTGGAGCAACCTCTGTATGTTGTGCTGTTTGCAATGCAGTCACTGCTGTGCCACCCCCAGGTACATTTTGTTGCCCTGAAATATTGCATCTGTTGAAAGTTCAGATTTCCTTTTAAGTGATACGTCTTTAAAAAATAACAACTAGATAAGGTCGGAGCATAATTTCTTTGATGTGATTAATAATGAAAAGGCACAGAAATGGCTCAGTTGGTCTGTGGAGGATGCCACACCTTACTCATGTACATCCGGGGAGCAACAAGCGTGCAATGCTCTTGTTGTCACACAGTCAATCTAGCCTTGGAAGGTATATGATATTATATGCTATTTAATTACCTTGAAATGAAAATTTAAAATAGTTTTTCAAATATTATTAAGATTGAAAAATTGTCAATGGAGTTCATATTAGTTTATCATAAGCATCAAATGTACATCATTATGTCAGCAAATCAGGTTGCGCATGTCAATTGTGGGAACTGCAGGATGCTGCTGATGTACCAATATGGAGCACGATCTGTTAAATGTGCTGTTTGCAATTTTGTCACAGCAGTTGGGGTCAGTAATCATCTTTTCTTCTTTTTCTCATCTTGTAGACAACACGTCTCAAAACTGAAACCATAATTCTTAAAAGATTCAACTACACCAAAATATAAAGGTAAATTTAGCAGTACTTTAGAATTAAGTTTTTTGAACTGCAATTAAAAGAAGGAATACTTCGAAAGGCATCTCACCCTAATGCTTATAACAGTTTCTTGAAGCTGCACGTTTCCAGAAAAAACTATTTATGCAACACTATGGAAATGACTGAAAAGCAGATAACAAGTTTTATGACCTTAAGAACATTTCATTAACATATTTCTTTCTTTAAATCTCCCTTCTCCACCTGATCTTCCTCTGAAACCTCAGGAAAAATACCCAAATCTTGTTTGTTCCCCCAAAGCATCCTTGAAAAGCTCTGAAATACAAAATTAATGTGAGGAACATTGAGAACCAGAATATTTTGGTTTCTTAAACACAGATACAGACAGGATATTCATTTTTTATTGATTAAAATAGAGTGCGCGCGAGCGCGCACACACATATATTCTATATAATTGACATGGAAAACCAGCTAGAAACTTGTATATACATCCACACCTGACTTCTCCTAGTGATTCATTAACTCAAAAGAACATTGGCATCTTTATGGTGATGTATGTAGTGCATTCTTTTCATTTCTATTGTCAGTTTTCATTTATGTCTCCATTAACATCGAGAGGTTCTTGTATTACTATCACTGTAAAGATTATAATGACGTCCAAGAATCTACAAGTATAAGGTAATTGTAATGTTTCAACTCAATTGGATGATGCAGGCCTCCGCAAGTACTACAGAACAGAAGTTCAATACTTGAAACTACTTCGCATTGAACTTGGTTAGTACAGACTCTCGAAAGCTCATTTTTGCTTATGATGATATCCCACCAACAGTTGCATCTTTCAACAATCAGAGGACAATCCCTTTATTCACTGTATAGAGTTATGTTCCCATTGCGTGACATCTCAACGAATAAGAAGTTTAGCTGGATGAATGTATGAGAAGTATTTCGTGTGAAAACCTTTAGGTTGTGAATGTATTTGGAAATATGCAGATAATTTAAACTTTGTTTTCATATTTGTGTATGAATGACAGACATCAAGTAAACAGAAATAAATTGGATTTGGAAATCTTATCCTTCAGAATTCTCAAAGGGTAAAGTAGAAATGGTTGCTTATCTGTCAATTAAGTGATGATAGACAAAGGAGATATATGGGGGACCAAAAGATTTTTTCAGAGAAAATCTTGAGGTGAAAATTTTCTTCAATGCTGAAAAATGGAAACCAAGGGTAACAGCTGGGGTAACCCAGCTAACTTATGATTTGATACTCCAAAAGTTTCACAAAATTGTGAAGAATAAGCTACTTTCCTCTTTTGGTCCTACCTTTTCAAGGGGTTTGGCTACTATATAAAACTAGTGAAACAAAAGTCACCACACCAGTGGCCTACATGCAAAATGATTTCATTTATGTTATGAACATGTCCCATCTTTTTGGATACATGGATAAAATAATTCATAAGGTATGCAACTGGCCAAACAATCATGGCAACCAAATTTCTGTGGTCCATCAATCGTGCTTGAGAGTGAAGATTCTATATTCTTGTCCAAGAACGACCCAAAAAAAAAAATCAAGAGCAGATGAAACTGATTCATGACTTGAAAGCTTTGTCACATTGAAGGTCCCATGTTCATTCTTGCATATTACAACACACTGAAAAGGATATAAAGCTGCCCTTTGTTCTCTGTGTTTGGCCATCCACGTGACTTTACTGGGCTAGGAATATGATGGGCTCTTCGTTTGCTTGAGAATAGGCTCTTTTATAGTGGGCTTTTAACGTTGCGACTTTTTGTCATTGGGCTTGATTTGGATCTATTCATGTTCAGACTTTCTTGAATCCTCTTCCTTGGCTTCGATTAGGATGATTTCGCCAACAATTGCTCTACAAAGTACAAACAAACTCGAAGAAAGTAACTTCGGTTTGTACTTTGTAGCTACTTATGCAACGTGGCGTTTTAGATAAACGGCGGGGAGTTTTATAAGATACTTCCCTTCATACATCAAAATCAGTACGACTGATGCGAGAACCGTTGCTATGGATTCAAAAATTTTATGAATATACATACGGTCAGATTCTTTATAATTTCAACATGATTTTATATAATTGATCGCGATTTTCACACGTTACACAAACTTATGTATCACTCAAGTAATATAAAAAGTATCGATCTCTCGAGAATTTATCACATACTTTACTAATTATTAGCTACCTACAGCTATCTAATTGATGATTAACTAGAAGATGATTTGAATTAAACTAATACTAAAGAAATAATAAAGATAATTTATGAAAATTCCAAAGACAATCAATGAGAAAGAGACATCTAGAGTTGTGACTCTACCCAATATTATTTTAAAGATGAATTGGTTTTTTTATATTCGTGTAATAAACTGACTTATTTGCTTGGAACACGAAGATATCCACAAGCCTTTTTCGATGGTCATGTGCAAATATTCAGAGTAAATTAATTAACTATATTTCTATGTCAACTAACTAACGTCAAATTCATAAAAATCAAGTTCTAATTATGGCTATACACGCTCTACATGTATATTTCTATCATTTAGAGAAATCCATAAGAAGAGATCGTGTGCTATTAAATCTGAGGTTAAACCTAAAATTCATTTATCAAGTTCAATTAAGTTTATCAAATCAAAATATTGGGTTTCATCACAATCCCAGATTAAAGATTTAGTTACTATACATGCTCAAAAACTCTAAATAAATATTCAATTATAAACAAAACATTAAGTAAAAAGAAACTATGTCGAGATCGACAGTTTTTCACTCACTGCTGTTGAGTTTATGTGTTGTGCTCGCTTGATGTGCTTCGTCTTCTCTCAAAAATCTCGTTGGAGGCTTCAATATATGTTATGAGACTATCTTATTTAGGTTTTGGACGAGCATACGCTTATATAGGAGACCTTGCGAGATTTCCTTGTTAAGAAATTTGAGTCCTTGTGAAATCTGAAATCGCATCCGTGTCGCGACGCTGGCCTTCTTTAACTTCACGCGTTGCGACGCTTCTTCTCAAGAGTCGCGACGCCCCGTAAATTCGAGATTCTGTCCAATTTTTGTGAACCCTGTGAGTCGAGACGCGCTGGCCAGAGTCGAGACGCGTTGGTAACTCTGAAATTTAGTCGGATTTTTGCTCTGAGTTTGTCATTTCATTGCTTGTTGAGTGTGGTTAAGTCTTGATATGATTTTCAATCTGTAAAACACATCCGGAATATATCAAAGTGCTCATAAAACACACAAAACATTAAGATAGATGGATGAAAAATATATACATATTGGTCGCTCGTCAATAATACTGACAAAACTGCAACATAAAAGTTTAATTGTTTTTCTAGTATTTTTTTTTCCTGTTTTTGATACTCCCTCCGTCCATTTTTGGTAGGCCACATTTCTATTTTTGGACGTCCCAAATTATAGTCATATTTCCTTATTTGGAGAGAGTTAAATGAAGAAATTTACTTATATACCCTTAATTATTATTGGGAGTATAAATAATTGAATTAAAGTGGGATTGTGTGTTGTATTAATGAGGGGTATATTATGAAAAGACTATGTTTTAATGATGTTCTCTTATTTTGTTGGAAAATGACCAGCGGCATATCAAAAAGTGACGGAATGAGTATTATTTTGTACAAATATTATTTTCGTTTTGACAAGAGGATTGATAAAAGGCCCCAAGAGTGTGGTTTGATGATAAAAAATTTAAGATTTGATTGTTAAATCTTGAATTTAAGTTTAGGGGATATATTTCTTATAAAAATTTAGGACAATCGGATATTTTACCTGATCCATTTAAACTCGGATCAGGTGATTTGTTGCAAGTAGGGGTGGGCATTATCGGATTTAGATCGGATCGGACCGAATCCGAATCCGATCCAATCCGAAATGCCCACGGTTGTTTGATTCGATCGGATCGAATCATGTTATCGAACTCGATCCGATCCGATAATTATCGGATCGGATTGGTTCGATCCGAATTCGAATCGGACCAATTCGATCCGAAATCATCCTATTTCGGATCGGATTGGTCCGATCCGATCCGAATTCGGTGGGTTTGAGTCAAAAAAATCGAGCGGATCGGATAAAATCCGATCCGATTGAATTTTTTTTTTTTTAATATGTAACGACGTCATTTTGCATATTAAAAAAAAAAATCGATCGGATCGGATAAAATTCGATCCGATCCGAAATCAGTCGAACTGGACCAACATGATTCGATCGGATTTGCTAATCGGATCGGATCGGATCGGATCCGATCAGATGCCCACCCCTAGTTGCAAGGTTTCAAAGTTTTAAAAAAAAAAAGAGCAAGTGTGAAAAGATTGGTATGAAATTATGCATATAAGGCGTAGTGATCAGATTCAGACGTGGCAAAAAACCCAAGGTATATGCAGCTGCATGTGAGACGCGTGGAAGACAGTATGACACATGACTGTAAAAAAATTAATAAAATAATCTTCAAATAATAAATATATCGAGTATCCGTCGTATAACCAGCTGCAGTGATCAGAATTGAGAACAGTTGAGAAAGAAAATATAAAGATGCAAACCATAAAGGAAAAAGTGAGCAACGCAGCCAGCTCCTGCAAGGCTCATGTTGACATTTACAAATCCAAAGCCGAAGAAAAGGTATTCTTTTGGCTTTTTTTTTTTTTTTGTTCTTTTAAAATATTTGTTATTATTATTATTATTATTATTATTATTATTATTATTATTATTATTATTTTCATGTAACTGACATAATAAAAACAACTTGTGTAATGTAACTCTGTACATGAATATGCACGCAGGCAGAGAAAGGGGCAGCGAGGACAGAGGAAGAGAAAGAGATAGCGTACCAGCGTAGAAAGGCTAAGGAGGCCAAAGCAAAGATGGAGCTGCACCAGGCGAAGGCCGAGCACGCTGCTGAGAAACTGCGAGCCAAGCAATCTCATTCTCATCTTTGCTGCCCAAACCTTACAGCTGGAACTCACTTAGAGCCCCCGGTGGTTGCCACCCAAGGACACCATGACGTTGGAATTGTGATGGATCCTACGACTGGAAGAACAGCTGTTCCAACAAATCCACTTGGAGGAAACCCTATTCCACCGAGCCATGATAACAAGCACAATATTTTCTAGTTTCGGAAATAATTTATATCGTTCCAAGTGTTTTGTCTCGTGGTTTTTAGATGTAACTTGAGATTTTTCTCTACGTATGTGTTTTAATTCGTATTCTACGTATTGATGTCTTTGTAATAGAAAGGGTGATTTGGTGGTGGTTTTTTTCCCATATTTGTGTTTGAAGAAACGCATGGTTAATTAGTAAAATAGAAAGGATGCTTTCGAGATCTCACTTTTACTTGGATCACAAGCCGAAGTTGATTGGCATTCTACACTTGTAATTACAGTATATCTTAGTCAAGATATGATATTAACGGTAATATCTATCATTAAAAATATTAATATGATATTAATGTTCATATCATAGATATGATATTAATGTTAGATATTTATCATAAAAAATATTAATACGATATGAATGTTGATATCAAAGATACCATATTAATGTTGATTTATAGTGTCAAAGATATGATATTAATGTTTTTCTTATTTTCAAATATATATGATATTATTGTTAATTGATATGTAATTAATATTAATTCTTTTGTAATGTTTATATAAAAACAATTTGTAATTTACTTCGAATCATGGCTATTTGACCCGGACCTGTTCTAAAAAAGTCGAGGCATTTCGAATTGTTTGTTGACACCTATTATTTTAATTTAATATTGTATTGAATTTAAAAAAATCAAAATGAGAAAAGTACATAAAAATATTTATTTTTCTCCTTTAGACTCAACGTCAACTATGCTCCAACCTCGGATCGTTGGCGAGGAACATTATGAATGGGGCGATTCAGGTGAGATCCAATGTAGATCCAATTTTCTATTCACTCATGGGATCCGGGCGGTCCGGGGGGACCACCACGGCTCCTCTCTTCTCGATAATCCATACACTGAAATCAAGAAAAATATATTTTCTTTAGTTCTCTAATATGGTATTAGTCGCCTGAGTTCCGATCTCTAGATATTTTCTTGTCTCTATCTTCAAACATGTCTTATATCCTTTCTAGACATCCTTATTCTTGTTGCTAAACATCCAATTTTAATTTCCAAAACCTAGTTCTCACCCTCAAACCCTAGCCACCACAACCACCTCCCGCCGCAACATCTTCCAACTGCTCCGGCTACCACTCACGCCACCAACATCATCCCCATTGTCCAACGACCCATCCAATAATTTTCCAATGGACAAATCTGATGTTATGCAACCCATTCCTACCATCCTCCAAGGTCCGAACTACCGTCTCTGGGTTCAAGGAATGCGTAGTTTCTCAAAGGTCGAAAGTTATGGCGCTATGTTACTGGCGATGTTAAACCTCCTCAACAGAAACCTGATGCGCCTGATGACAAATTTGTTGATCATCTCAAGGATTGAGACAATAAGAATCACCAGATCCTGACCTGGTTTCGAAATACCTCGATTCCTACCATTCACCACCAGTTTGACCCCTATGAATTAATTACCAAAGAGGTATGAGATCTGCTTGCCACTGGGTACACTACTTCTGCTTTCTCTAACTAGTATCAGTTGTGAGAACAGTTACATAACTTGAAACAAAAGTGCGGTCAGTCTATTACTAGTTTCTTGGCTATAATGGAATCTGTTTGGGACCAACTTGCTCTCTCCAAACTATCGATGGATTGTGCTGTTGATGCAGCTAAATATACCGCCCATCATGATAGTATGGGGTTGATTCCGTTTCTTATGACGCTTATTGATGATTTTAAATCTTGTAGAGCCTCTTTATTACATCAATCTCCTCTGCCTACATTGGAAGCTGCTGTCTCTCGGTTATTATCTGACGAAACTCACATCAGCTTACTTAAGCCATCTTGCGATGATGATGTGTTTGCCGCCACAGGCAAACATTTCTCAAAAGGTGGAAGCAAATTCTGTCGTACCTGCAATAAATCTGGTCATACTCTGAATGAATGCAGTCTTACTGAATGTCACAAATGCAAGAAAAGAGGCCATATTACCTCTCACTGTCCCACTAGGGTGGATTATCGCTACTGCAAGCTGTCTGACCATTCCATTGAGAAATGCCACACTCGTCCCCTAAGACCTGGTCAGCCGTCTAAGATAGCAATTCCAATTGCTGCTGCTACCTCTGAGGTCACTGCCTCTGCTACATCCACTAGTAACTTAAAAAAACTCCTTAGACATATACTTTACATACCTCCCAATACTTCTACAACATTATATGCCACTTCAAGTAATTCTCTTTGGTACTTTGATTATGGTTGTTGCAACCACATGACTTATCAATCTCCGTTATTTTCCTCCATCTATCCCATCAAGATTGTTTCTCCGATTTTTACTACAGATGGCTCACAAATGTCTGTAAGCCAGTCTGGACAAATATCTACCTCTGCCATTACATTACCTAACACATTTCTTATTCCAAAACTTACTTTCAATCTTATATCTTGGTCAACTATGTGAACTTGGGTTCGAAATAATATTTTCTTCCATTGGTTGTTGTGTACAAGATCCGTAAACGGGACAGATTCTTGGGACATGCCGTATAGTTGGACGTCTATTTGAGCTCACCTCTCTGCATCTTCCTTCCAATCGCATCTCCCAGTTATGTGTGATGTCTACACCATTCTCTCTTCAGCTGTGGCATCTACGCCTTGGTCATGTCTCTTTAAGTAAATTTCATCATCTGATTTCTAATGGGTCCTTAGGTTCTGTTACCGAACAATATTCTTTACATTGTGTCTCATGTCAACTTGGCAAACAACCAGTTTTATCTTTTAAAAATAACAATAATACTTTTGTCGCTTCTTTTGACTCAGTTCACTCTGATAGATGAAGACCTTCTCCTACACCCATTATAGGAGGGTCTAAATATTTTGTCATATTCATTGATGATTATTCTCGGTTTACTTGGATCTTTCTCATGAAACATCGATCTGAACTACCTCAGATTTTCATTGATTTTGCGTCTATGGTAAAAACATAATTTTCCAAAACCATCAAAATATTGCGTACTGATAATGCCAAAGAATATTTTAACTATACACTTCAAATGTTTTTTGAAAGAACAAGGTACCCTATCCTAAAGATCTTGCCGATACACCTCTCAATAAAATGGGCGAGCAAAACGCAAACATCGTCATATTCTGGATTCCGTTCGATCCATGCTCATATAATCTTGTTGTCCATAATGTTTTTGGGGTGAAGCCGCTCTCACCGCAATATATGTTATTAATCGTATTCTTTCTTCAGTCACTAAACAACACATGTATCTCTATGAGTGCTTATATGGTATTTCTCCCTCTTATGATCTTCTTAAAGTTTTTGGGAGTGTTTGTTTTATCATTCTTCCTCCTACCGAGCACCACAAGTTAGAACCTCGTGGTCGACTCTATTGTTTCTTAGGTTATGGAATTGAACACAAAAGGGTATCGTTGTTGGGATCCTATGTCATAAAAACTTCGCATCTCACGTCATATTGTCTTCTGGGACCACATTATGTTATCTTCCCTCTCCGATTTCAAATTGTCTTCTGACCATCCTCCATTTTTCACTGATCTCTCTATCGAGTTGTTTCCATATGTTCATGATGTAGGTACCTCCAGTGAGCCTATAGACATCCAACCCCCATTGCTACCTATCCCTGATGATGCTCATTCTGCAGATATTGTCTCTGACACTATTGTGATAAAACACTCCCATGATATTGATATTTCCTCTTCCCGTTATCCTCCTCGAGTAAGACACTCTCATACTTATCTTCAAAATTATCATTTCTTTTCCACTATTGTTTCGTTGCATGAACCTCAGTCCTATATGGAGGCATCCTTTAATCCTCATCGGCAGCAAGCTATGCAAGATGAATTACATATTTTGGCAAAAATCAGTACTTGAGGCTTAGTTGATTTTCCTCCCGGTAAAACTCCAATGTGATGCAAATGAATATACAAAATAAAAACACATTCAGATGGCTCTATTGAGCGTTATAAAACATGTCTTGTTGCTAAGGGCTTCACTCATGAATATGAGGTTGATTATGATGAGACATTTGCTCATGTTGCTCGTTTTAACTCAGTACGTATCCTACTTGCCATTGCTGCTGCTCGACAATGAAGTTTGTTTCAGATGGATGTCAAGAATGTTTTTCTCAATGGTGATCTAACTAAAGAAGTTTGCATGAAACCCCATTCTGGTCTTGATCATCCACCATACAAAGTATGCAGCTTACGACGCGCCCTATATGGTCTGAAACAAGCTCCTCGTGTAAGTGTTCCTAGAACATGTCAATATCTTCTAAGAGTGATTTGTGTGTGAATATTAAAGAGAGTTGCGGAAAAACTCACCTTGCTTGGTAGAGAAAATTCAAGACTTTTATGGATGTGTAGAAGCTCCAAGCCTTCAAATTGAATTCCAAACTCATGGATTAGTTTCCCTATCACCTCATTTGTCTCTTTAAAGTGTTAGCTATGTAGAATTTTACAACAAAATTCCATGGGAGAGGAAGCAAGTTCACGCCCATTGAGAGAGAGGAAGAGGAATAGTGTTTTCAAGTTCTAAACTTATGACACAAAATGTTGACTTCCTTTTTAAATACCAAAAAGTGTGTGTTGGAATTGGTTGGAGTGTAGAAAAAGCAATCACAAGTTTTCACTCAACCAATTACCAAATCCCATCAAGTGTCAAACACATTGATGTAAGTTGGTGGGCCCCACTTTAAATTCAAAATTTAAGTCGGGCAATCCAACATGCAACTTCGCTTGGGCCCGAGTTCGTTTAATTCCGAGCTAAACGAATTTACAGTTGAGACATAATTAAATCTAATTTAATTAAATAATAATGCCTAGCAAAATTATTACGGAAGTCGCTTACGAATTAATTCTAAATTAATTTGTTCGCTCGAATTAAAATCCAATTTTAATTCCGCATTGAAATCTAATTTCAATTAATATATCTAATATATTATTTTAGCCAAATTAAATAAATTAAATAGAAAAATCAAATTTCACTATTGTGGACGCAGATTTAGATCAAGGCCACAATCGAGATTTTCTTTCTGTAGGGCGCGATTGAATCCTGCAAAATAAATAAAGCGAATAAGGAGTGATCTGCCCACCGGTGTGGTGGGGACCGTGTGCACTCCGACGCTCAAGTTAGCCTATGTAGTGATGAAGTAAGATAAATAAATTAAGGTCTGATATATACCTTAATCTAGGTTTGTGGGCCGTGAGGGCGGTCAATCGTAGAAATGTCTAGGTATTCTGTGTCTAATGGCTTTTTCGATCCTTGATCTTGTCTTTCCTTTCTTCTTTTATAGGCTTCTCCCCGTGAATCTGCCCGTTGGAGTCGACTTTGTTGAGCGTTTAATTCAGATATTTCATGATAGATAACTGAAGATCTCATCTTCTTCCCATAACTCTCGATCTAATGGCCACATTTATGTGTCTGTTTCTTTTATATTAGCTTTGTAACTGGTGTCCGTTGATATGCATAACATCTTTAGGTATGGGCTCAATCGGTTGATGGGCTTTTGGCTTCGTCGTGAGATGTCGTTTTTGCCCTTGGGTCAATTTTGGCCCAAACAGTTTGTCCCCTACTCTTCAAGTCTGGTAGTCCTAGGCTTGAAGAGTATCCGTCATGTCGTATGAATCTTTATGAGTAGCTTTATACGTCTGTACCACGATGATTTAGGAATAAATTTGATTTGGGTGTTGCAGAGTGCAAATGAAATGTCATGGGTTTATCCTTGGTTGGGGTAAACCCCAAATCCATATTAAGCATGATTGAATCCTCTTTTAATATGTCGTGTGAATTGGGAATGCCCTTCGTTCTGTCGAGGAAGATGGGGGTCTCTGGTTGACCAAACTGTATATTTGGGAGGAGCTTTATTTGACACATTCGTATGAGATGTGGTTATCATATTCTGATCTGGATTTGACACAGATTCTATGGGGATGACCCCTCAGGCTTTTATCCGACTTGGTCGTATGAAGAGTGGATATCAGTGCCTATATTTGACTCGACGTGAGTTAAACGGGTATGTCCTGTTGGCTTAGTCCGTAAGACTTCAACTTTTGACTCTACATGAATCGAATTGGGGGGATGTCCCCTGTCGACTGAACCGAGAAATTGTTCAGGGACAGTTTTCACCCGACAACTTTCACACAATACCATCTGACTCGACATTTGTTATCTGGATTCATCCCGTTGACTGTCAAACTGGGGGATGTCCCCTGTCCACTGAACCGAAAAATGGTTCAGGGGCAATTATCACTTGACATGTCGTATGAGAAGAGCGAGTTGCACAATTCATTTGACTCGTCATGAGTCGATCTGGGGGGTGTCCCCTGTCGACTGAACCGGGAAGTGGTTCAGGGGCGATTTTCACTCGACATTGTCGTATGAGAAGAGTGAGTAGCAAATTTCATCTGACTCGTCATGAGTCAATCTGGGGGATGTCCCCTGTCGACTGAACCAGGAAGTGATTCAGGGGCGATTTTCACTCGATATTGTCGTATCGGACGAGTGAATACCATAACTCAGAGATAACTCGACATGAGTTATTTGGGGGATGTCCCCTGTCGACTGAACCTTGAGGTGGTTCAGGAGTGATTTCACTCGACACTGTCGTATCGGACGAGTGAATACCATGACTCAGATATAACTCGACATGAGTTACTTGGGGATGTCCCCTGTCGACTGAACCTTGAGGTGGTTCAGGAGTGATTTCACTCGACACTGTCGTATCGGACGAGTGAATATCATGTCTCCGATGTAACTCGACATGAGTTACTTGGGGGATGTCCCCTGTCGACTGAACCTTGAGGTGGTTCAGGAGTGATTTCACTCGACACTGTCGTATCGGACGAGTGAATACCATAACTCAGATATAACTCGACATGAGTTACTTGGGGGATGTCCCCTGTCGACTGAACCTTGAGGTGGTTCAGGAGTGATTTCACTCGACACTGTCGTATCGGACGAGTGAATACCATAACTCAGGTATAACTCGACATGAGTTACTTGGGGGATGTCCCCTGTCGACTGAACCTTGAGGTGGTTCAGGAGTGATTTCACTCGACACTGTCGTATCGGACGAGTGAATACCATGTCTTCGATGTAACTCGACATGAGTTACTTGGGGGATGTCCCCTGTCGACTGAACCTTGAGGTGGTTCAGGAGTGATTTCACTCGACACTGTCGTATCGGACGAGTGAATACCATGTCTCCGATGTAACTCGACATGAGTTACTTGGGGGATGTCCCCTGTCGACTGAACCTTGAGGTGGTTCAGGAGTGATTTCACTCGACACTGTCGTATCGTATGGCGAGTGAATACCATGTCTCCGATGTAACTCGACATGAGTTACTTGGGTTGTCCCCTGTCGACTGAACCTTGAGGTGGTTCAGGAGTGATTTCACTCGACAGTGTCGTATCGGACGAGTGAATACCATGACTCAGATATAACTCGACATGAGTTACTTGGGGGTTGTCCCCTGTCGACTGAACCTTGAGGTGGTTCAGGAGTGATTTCACTCGACAGTGTCGTATCGGACGAGTGAATACCATGACTCAGATATAACTCGACATGAGTTCATCAGGGGATGTTCCCAGTTCGACATTCTCCATGCCGTAATACTTTGACCCGGTTCAACTGTCATTTAGAGCAAACCCTATCGCGGATTACGAGGAGTTTTGGCGGGAATATTGGCGCCAAATTGAGTGTGGGTGTATAAAAGGGGTATGGGCGTTTCACTTCTCCTCATTTGGAAAGTCGAGTAAGGAGAGCTCTCAAGTATTTCTCAAGTATTCTTCGCTAACTTCCTCTTGTTCTTCAATTCCTTTAAGCATTCATCGCAATATTCAAGCTGTTCTTAGGTTTCTTTGGGTGTTGATCTTGGGTTAGTGTGTTTAGCTTTAGAATCGTGTTTGTGGTTTTTGATCTTCAAGGGGTAATTACTAGAGAGTTTAATTGTTTGTATGCTTGTCGTTTGGACAATGTCGAGTGGAGAGTCTTTAGGTAGCTTGGGAGCCAAAATAGATAGTTATGTCGAATCATCGAGTGAAACTGAGGAGGAGGTAACGTACAAAGAGTGGTCGTACGAGAAACTGATTGAGAAAGGTGTAGTTACCCTGGCGATGTCTCCTCGGGAGACACCTACTGAGGCAATACCTCTAAGATCAATTCCTGCTATTGAGGAGCCGAGTGACTTTCCTTGTACCAGTGAGCCTACCAACTTATTATCCAGGAATCCTGCTAGTCGTATGACTGGGAAAATGCTGAGGGAACTCAGTTGTATGTATAGATTTCCTGAGTCACTAGAGCTCCGAGTACCTTCGTCGTCTGAGAGAATCGATTACAAGGTTCCGGGGTGGATAGGTTTCTACGTTCGTCCGTTTAAAATAGGATTGAGGTTTCCCATCCCCAGACTAGTCTGGGAAGTGTTGAACCATTTTGAAATTGCTCCGTCTCAATTGATGCCAAACGCATGGAGGATTCTATTGTCGATTGAGTGCTTAGCCTTCGAGTTGGGTGTACTCTTCGAAGTTAATGATGTTCTAGAGACATATTACATAAAGGAGCATCTGAAAGAGAAAGGAGATATACAATGATCCTTCGACAAAGAAAGAAGCCTCTAGTTATTGGGTTGCCGACTAATGATAGGGGAAACTGGCAGTCCTACTACTTCTTCGCAAGGGGTGAGGGTATATTTGGTTTGACTGGGGCTGGTCGAATCCCAGAGTTCTGGTGTTTGTCGAGTGAGTGATGCTCTTTTCTAATTTATAGGTTATAACTATGGTTTGTGTCTTTGAATAACCAAGGGTTTGTCGTTGCAGATCCTCTTCGAAACAAATCGTTCCTCTCAACTGTACGCTCCACCTCAAACGTCGAAGCGATTCTATCTTTGCAAGACGACGTAAGGAACTGCAAGGCCATTTTAGAGGAGAAGAGATTAAGGGCGACTCCATTGTGGAAGGAAATCTATCAGCGCGAAGGTAAAGTTCTGGCCCTCTCTAACGACGTTTTGGCCGTGATAAACTGTAGGTGGTCGATTCAAAAATTGTATGGGGTGAATAAAAAATATCGAGAGCCCTTAAAAATTGAGGAATTTTCATGCGCAGAGGAGATGATGTCTGGACCATTCACAGTAGCTTCACTCGACGAAATGAAGAGCAGAAAAAGGTCGAGGAAACTGAAGAAGAGAGAATTAGAGGTCGAAAAAGAAACTGGCACCCAACATCAAGAGATGATTTCGAGTGGGGGTGTCGTAGGAAAAGGGAAGTCGATAGACATTATATCATCTGAGAAGAAAAGGAAGTCTGTCACAGAGGTGGAAATTGAAGAGGACTCTGACACCCTTATTTTGAAAGTTCCAAAGGAGTCGACAGCTATCTCAGACCCTTCAAGCATCGACTCATTTGTTGAGGGTCTTCTACTCCAAGGGGATGAAGTAAGATTGGCACAGATTGGGCCGGCGGAGGCCATGAAGAAAGCCATCGCTCTAAACTATCAAGTGAGTACCCTTATTTTTTTTTTTTTTTTTTTTTTTTTTTTTTTGTCGAATGGTGCTCTGATTTGAATGTCGTAGGCCCTGGAATGTAGCTTGTTCTTGCGGAAAAATTGAATCCAACCAAAAGAGGGTCAAGGACCTAGAGAAGGGTTTATCAGCAGCGAGGAAGGAGTCGTCTGAGTTAAGGTCTGGACTGGTCGCTTCGCAGAGAAAGGAGAAGGTTCTCGAGAGGGAGCTGAAGGAAGTGAAGGCTAGCTTGAAGCTGGAAAAGGAAACAGCCGAGTTAACGATTGAAGGTTATAAGGAGGGTTTCAACAATTTGAAGAAGGAGAACGAGTTGTTGTTGGAACAAATGGAGGATATCGCAATCGACTCCATGATGAAGAATAGATACGACCTGATGCAAGAATTCATTGCTGGTAAACATGTCGACTGGAAGCCTGAGAAATGGATCAGGGAATATGAAAGGCGTGCCGCAGGAATCTCCTCGTCGACTGAAGAAGAAGATGTAGAAGTAGAGCAGAGGTAGAGATGAGGAGGAGGAGGCTGAGCTAAATCCAATGGAGGTAGAAGCGATGATGGAAGTTGAGAAGGACACAGAAATAGAAGAAGAAAATGCGGCACAAACTGCTGTCCATTCTGAACCGGTAGATGTTGAGGGTGAAGGAGATGTTCCAACCAGTCAGCCAGCAACGATGGATGCAGACGGAGCTGACGATTGATGTCGAATTGTTCAGTAATTATTTAGATCTTTTTGATAAACTTGTACTTAGAATTTGTGAGGAAGGAACAAGTTTGTATCTTGAATCATTTTGTAAATTGGAATGACGAATGGTTGTATACTTCGAATGTGGAGAATGGACAAGAATCTATTGGATAGTTTTATTGCTATTTGTCGAACAACTTCTACAAATTTTATTTCTCTACTGACAGAATGATAAAACTTAAATGTAGACTGGAAAATAACTAATTGGCGAAACATCAAAGTTACCGGATAAATTTTTTAAGATGCACCGCATTCCAACTATTGCGCACCGGATTTCCTTCCAATGTCTGTAACTTGTAAGCTCCTTTGCCAACCACCCCAGTTATTAGATAAGGGCCTTCCCAATTAGGGCCCAATTTCCCATCTCCATCTTCCTTCGTGTTCTGAAACACTCTACGTAGGACCCAGTCTCCAGAATTGAATGTCCGAGTCCTGACATTTTTGTTGAAGTACTTAGCGATTTTCTGTCGATAAGCAGCCAGTCGAATGGATGCGTTGTCTCTTGTCTCATCAATCGTGTCGAGATTGAAGTTCATCAGTTGTTGATTACTTTCATCGTCGAGCCATTGGCATCGTGCAGAAGGATGAGTTCCTCTGTTGGAATTACTGCTTCCGTACCAAAAGCCAAGGCGAAAGGAGTTTCGCCTGTTGAAGATCTGGTCGTAGTACGATATGACCACAAGACTCCTGGTAATTCTTCCGCCCATGCGCCTTTAGCCTTCTCCAATCTCTTCTTCATCGTGTTAATGATTGTCTTATTAGACGACTCTGCTTGACCATTTGATTGTGGAAAGCGTGGCGTGGAAAAGTTCAACTTGATGCCCCAGTTCCTGCAAAAATTTTGAAAATGATGGCTAATGAATTGTGAGCCATTGTCCGTTACAATTTCCTTTGGTATGCCGAATCGACATATGATATTCTTCCATATGAACGTTTGAACCTCCTTGTCGCGCACCCTGGCATAAGCTTCTGCCTCTATCCATTTCGAGTAATAATCTGTCATTACGAGCAAGTAAACACGTTGGCCCGGTGCTACTGGGAGTTTTCCAACAATGTCCATGCCCCATTTCATGAATGGCCAAGGGGACAGAATTGGATTCAACCTTTCAGGAGGTAGATGGGAAACAGGTGCGAATCTCTGGCACTTGTCGCATTTTTTGGTGAATTCAACAGAATCTTGTCTCATTGTCGGCCAGTAATAACCTGTCGAATGGGCTCGAAGAGCTAGACTTCTACCGCCAGAGTGGTTCCCACATTCCCCCTCATGCAATTCGGATAACACATGTTGAGCTTCATCATCTGCTAGGCATTTCAAATACGGCCCTGAAAATGACCTTCTCAGTAACTGACCTTCAAATATCACAAACCTGGCTGACTGTCTCTGCAATTTCCTAGCCTCTACCCTGTCGTCTGGAAGCTGTCCACTTTGTAAATATTGAATGATAGGAATCATCCAATTGTCGTCTGAGCTGATACTAGCTAAAATTTTCTCTTCCTTCCAGATTGCTGGCCAATTCAAATAAACTACGGGAATTGACCGTGGTTCGTCTCCTTCCATACTCGATCCCAGGGTTGCCAAAGCATCTGCTCGGGAATTCTCGCTCCTTGGTACTTGGGTTATTGAGAACTTGTCGAATGCAATTCGGATATCGTTTACCTTCTGTAAATAGGAAGCCATCGCCAATCCCCTTGCATGATAAGATCCCTTGATTTGATTGACGATCAACTGAGAATCTGATGTTACTTCGATCTCTCCTCGCACCTAATTCCTTTGCCAATAATAATCCCGCGATCAAAGCTTCATATTCGGCTTCATTGTTTGTTACTCTGAAACCGCATTTAACAGCCTGTTGCATAATGTCGCCTGAAGGAGAAGTAACTACCATTCCAAGACCGCATCCCTTCTTATTACTTGATCCGTCCACCGCTAATTTCCAAGGATTTGTCGGCTGAATTGAATTTATTTCAGCTTCAGCTGCTGCCATCATACTGGGTGTGAAGTCGGCAACAAAGTCGGCCAATGCTTGGGATTTAATAGCAGTTCTCGGCTTGTAGTCTATGTCGTGCTCCCCTAACTCAATTGCCCACTTCATCAGTCTTCCAGATAGCTCAGGTTTGTGGAGAATGCTCCTCAAAGGGTGTCGTGTACACTGTGATTGAATGTCCCTGGAAATAGGGTCTAAGCTTTCTTGCGGCTGTGACAAGTGCGAAGACCAATTTCTCCATTAGCGGGTAGCGAGTCTCTGCCCCCAGCAATGCCTTGCTTACGTAGTAGACTGGTTGTTGACCCCCTGATTCTTCTCTTATTAAAACTCCACTGACCGCGTGCTCTGAGACCCCCAAATAAAGGTAGAGCCTCTCATGGGCTAGCGGCTTTGACAGCAGGGGCGGTGTGGTCAAATATTGCTTGAGCTGCTTCAGTGCTTCTTCACAAGCAGCAGTCCATTCGAACTTTCCTGCTTTTTTCAAGGCAGTGAAGAATAGAAAGCTTTTATCTGTAGATTTAGAGATGAACCTGTTTAAAGCCGCGATCCTGCCTGTGAGTCGCATGATATCTTTTGGGCTGGAAGGGGAAGGTATGTCGAGGATGGATCTAATCTGTTCTGGGTTTGCTTCAATGCCCCGTCGTGTGACTATGTACCCAAGGAATTTCCTGAAGCGACACCGAATGCACATTTAGTAGGGTTTAATTTCATTCCATACCTGTCCATGATGTCGAAGGCTTCTTTCCAAATTGCTAAGATGTTGCTCTGACTTGGTTGATTTTACCAACATGTCGTCGATATAAACCTCCATAGTTTTCCCAATCTGTCGATCAAACATCTTGCTGACCATTCGCTGATACGTTGCTCCTGCGTTCTTCAGGCCAAAGGGCATGACCTTGTAGCAGAATATTCCCCGATTCGTAACAAAAGCTGTCTTCTCCTGATCCTGGGGATGCATGAGGATCTGGTTGTAGCCAGAATACGCATCCATGAAGCTTAGCAGTTCATGCCCTGCAGTCGCGTCCACCATTGAATCAATATGCGGTAATGGATAAGAATCTTTGGGACAGGCTTTATTGAGATCTGTGAAGTCAATGCAGACTCTCCATTTCCCATTCTTCTTCTTCTTCTTCTTCACACACTACTACATTTGCAAGCCACTCGGGAAACTGTACTTCTCTAACCGCTCCGTTCTGTAACAATTTCTGCACTTCGTCGTCAATAATCCGATTTCTCTCTGGAGCGAACTTCCTTCTTTTCTGCCTGACAGGAGAATGGTTTGGATCCACATGCAACTCGTGTGTGATGAGCTCCGGATCAATGCCAACCATATCTGTGTGTGACCATGCAAAGGTGTCGTGTCGGTTCTTCAAGAATTCCACTAACTCTGTTCGTATCTTTGGGTCTAAACCGGCTCCAATCAAAGCTTTGTGATCTGTGAACTGTGGATGAATCTGGACCTCGTCAAGTTTCTCTATATTTGGTAAAGTTTGCTCCGACGCGCAAGGCCCAGACGGTAATTGCTATGCTGAATCAACTTTAGACTTCAATGTCGTTTGGTAGCAGCTCCTTGACGCCAAACGATCCCCCCGAATCTCCTGAATCCCCCATTTAGTGGGAAATTTAATTACCTGGTGGTAGGTAGACGAAACCGCCCTCATGTCGTGAATCCAGGGCCTGCCCATGATCAAGTTGTAAGCCGAAGGGCTATCCAACACCAAGAAGGTAGTTAACTTATTGACACCTGCAACATAAACTGGTAATTGTATTTCCCCCATAGTCATTTTCTGTTCCCCACTAAAACCGATCAAAACTGTTGTCCGTCTACTGACATTATCCAATTCTGTTCCCATGTCGGATAGAGCACTGGCAAAAATTATGTTTGCTGAGGAGCCAGTGTCGATCAGCACACGCTTGACCATGAAATTAGCCACTTGCAGGGAAATGACCAAAGCATCATGGTGTGGATTCAAATCAAGTGAATCCCCACTGTCTGGAAACTCGATTAGCAAACCTGTGGTGGTTCTCTCTCTCCACAGACATTAAGGTGTGAGACGCGTTGGTCGCCAGAGCCCTTGAATGTCTTTTTGCTGCCGAATAGGTTGCCCCACTAATTCCTTGATCCTCCTGAAATCACATTAACAGTGTTATTAATAGGGGGCGGCTGGGTTGGATTATCCCCCTGTCTGTCTCTTTCATCCCTACGAGTCAATGTAGCTTTCCCCTTGTCGGTAAGTAAATCTTTCAAAAATCCTTTATTCAATAATTCCAACACTTCTAGCCTCAATGCTACGCATTCGGCGGTCGTGTGACCGTAGTCCCTGTGGAACTCACACCACTTCTTAGTGTCTTTTTTTGACGAACTATCCCTGGATCGTGGAGGCCATTTTACCTCATTTCCCAACTTCTTGAGTACCGAAACCAATTCTCCGGGAGAAATCGTGAAATTGTAGTCCGGAAGTCGAGGCTTGCTTGCAGGTAGATCCTCCCGATCTTTATACGGTCTTCGTCGTGTGTCCGAATTCCTGTTGTGTGGTCGCCATTCATCCCTATGTAGGTTCCTTCTTTCAGCTGAGGAGGGGAAATCTGACCTGGGTCGTCTGAAAGTAGTATGCCTTCGGTCTACTCGTGAATTGGTTTCATCTACTTTTTTCTTATTCCTTTTATCCTCTTCCCACCTGATCTCTACTTGAGCTCTTGCCATTACCTGGTCCATCGTGCAGCATCTGAATTTTGTCAATTTCTTATAAAGACAACTATCATAAAGAAGACCATTCCTGAATGCCTCGACCGCCGTGGGGTGATGGAGATCGGGAATGGTTATCCGTTTGCGGTTAAACCGGGCAACGTAGCTTCGTAGTGACTCTCCTTTCCTTTGCTGAATTGAGTTAAGGTCGTCTGTTGTCTTCTCCAGCTTGCACGAACTCGCAAAGTGTTGTACGAACTTGTCCGCCAATTCCTGATACGACTTAATAGATCTGCATGGGAGATTGATAAACCATGTTAAAGCTGGCCCAGCCAGAGTTTCCCCAAAACACCTGCCCATTCCTGCTTCCCATTGACTCGGGGATAAGCCGGTTGACATCATTTTAAATTTATAGTGAATAACATGGTCGTCAGGATCTGTAGTTCCATCATATTGCTTCATTTCTGGTGGGCTGAATTTTCGCGGCAATTCAACTGCTACAATTGACTCGTCGAATGGTGTGTCTGAAATTGCCCCGGCCCCGGCCCTGCTTTTCCTAATCGGAAGTTTCACTCCTGGTAGTCTTGACAAAATTGCTTCTTTGAATTCCACCATCTCCCTCCTGATTGAATTGGCCATTAGATGGGTCTGATCCATAGGTAGAGTAGCTGGAGGCTGGTTGCTTTCTGGCTCGCCTGATATAGGGGGAACAATCGGATTGCTTTGGTTACCTCCACTGCTGGTCTGGCCTTGGAGGTGATGTTGTGGGTCGGATGACAGGTGATCCACCCTTTGCCGTAAACTTTCATCGAAATTCGCATCGTCGAATTTTCTTCTTCAAGAACTTTGAGTCGTTCTTGGAGTGTGGCTAGTTGTGTCGCCAATTGGTCCGGCATTTGTTCGTTGTTTGAGGCCATTCTTGATTGGTCTGATTGAATGCTTTACTTCTGCGCGATTCGATTGTCGAGCCCCACGGTGGGCGCCAAATTGTGGACGCAGATTTAGATCAAGGCCACAATCGAGATTTTCTTTCTGTAGGGCGCGATTGAATCCTGCAAAATAAATAAAGCGAATAAGGAGTGATCTGCCCACCGGTGTGGTGGGGACCGTGTGCACTCCGACGCTCAAGTTAGCCTATGTAGTGATGAAGTAAGATAAATAAATTAAGGTCTGATATATACCTTAATCTAGGTTTGTGGGCCGTGAGGGCGGTCAATCGTAGAAATGTCTAGGTATTCTGTGTCTAATGCTTTTTCGATCCTTGATCTTGTCTTTCCTTTCTTCTTTTATAGGCTTCTCCCCGTGAATCTGCCCGTTGGAGTCGACTTTGTTGAGCGTTTAATTCAGATATTTCATGATAGGTAACTGAAGATCTCATCTTCTTCCCATAACTCTCGATCTTAATGGCCACATTTATGTGTCTGTTTCTTTTATATTAGCTTTGTAACTGGTGTCCGTTGATATGCATAACATCTTTAGGTATGGGCTCAATCGGTTGATGGGCTTTTGGCTTCGTCGTGAGATGTCGTTTTTGCCCTTGGGTCAATTTTGGCCCAAACAACTATTAAATTTATTTTACCGATTAATTCCAAATTAACTGCGTTCTCTCTTTTCGACGAATTTAATCCCAGATAAATTCTCGACGCAATTAATCTCAGATTAATTCTTTCTCTGTTAATTAATCCAGATTAATTATTGTCGTAATTAATCTCAGATCAATTTTCTCTCTCATAATTAATCCTAGATTAATTTTTTGTTCGAGTCAAATCTCATCGGTGAATTTTTAGGAAGCGACCCAAGAGATCCATGGATATGTTGGCAGTAAATACGGTTATCGGACTATCCGAATACGTGCGTACCCGGTACCACGTTCTTACCGATTTACAAGACATGATTGGCTTCTAGCAAATCACCGTGCCTACCCAATTCTCCAGAAATACTCTTCTACGAAATACAAGATCTTTGTCAGGCGTAGTATACATAGTATTGCGTATTATGATCCAGTATCGATATCACATGCTAAGCCTATGGCTGGAATTGTGTCTGCCACATACGAAGCATATATCAGATCTCTGGTAACTAGTTTATATAATCGGATAATCATGACCTAGTCATATTATCCCGATGACTTCAGTACCTAAGAGTACTAGTTCCGTATCCTACGTGATCATCATCTCCATATGACTGAAGTGATATTTCCATCTTGACATCACACCCAATATACTACGATTCTCAGTATACCCAGAAGATGCGTACTCAGAACCTGTTAAAGCCCTAGACGACCAAAACCAAAGTATACTGATTGTCGCAAGTATTAGCGATGCAAGTCTCAGGTTAAGACCAAATACACCTACCCTGATTCAGATTCCCATAGACACATAGTCATACTACCAATGAGATTCTGAGGGGTCTATCCAGAGCGAAGCTGTTTCCGTACCATCGGTAAACAGAACCTCCTATTACACTTGCATGAATATCCAATACCCAAATATATGAGAACTATGTTGTTACGCTTCCATAACACGCACAAGTGTAATACTAGCCTATTTCATATTATCGATGTCCAGTCTCGATAATACTACGACTAGGGATATTTAAAGATTAAACCTTACGTGGATTAATACTGTCTCATATCTTATTAATCTGGTACTAATCATATGGACTTTTATCATTTATATATCCCGGTAATCCAATTACAAATGATAAAAGAGCAATTTCCTTTGTCACATAGTTAATTTGTACAACAACACAATGTTCTGTACAAATAGTGATGCTATGGGTCATAATCGTCCAACACCTCGTGCATGGTTTTCCAAGTTCAGTACGACTATTTGTCAGCTTGGGTTCACCTCCAGTCCATATGACTCTGCCATATTCCTTCGCAAATCTGGTACAAGTATCGTGATGCTACTTCTTTATGTTGATGATATGATTATTACTGGAGATGATGATTCATGAATTATGGATCTTAAACAGTCTCTTAGTCAACAATTTGAAATGAAAGATCTTGGTTCTTTGAGTTGCTTTTTGGACCTTGAAGTTACTTCCTCCAATGATGGCTATCATCTCCCTCAAGCTAAGTATGTTTCTGATCTTACTTCTCGAGCCGACCTTACAGATAGCAAGACAGTTCCAACCTCTGTCGAGTATAATACTAGACTTACACCTATGGATGACACCCCTCTTGATGATTATACTCTCGATAGATAATTAGTTGGTAGTCTCATTTATCTTACTGTCACTCGACCGGATATTGCCTATGTTGTCCATATTGTAAGTCAGTTCAAGGCTGCTCTTTGATCTCTTCATTATGCTATTGTGCTTCGCATCATTCACTATGTTAAAGGCACTCTCTTTTGTGATCTCCATTTCTCTGCCAATTCTTCACTTGTTCTTCGAGCTTACTCTGATGCAGATTGGGCATGTGACCTTACTGATAGTTGATCCCCTACTGGTTATTGTGTTTTTTTTTTGGATGACTCGCTTATTTCTTGGCGTAGTAAAAAACAAACATTGATGCTCGTTCTAGTACTGAGGTTCACTTGTTCTTCGAGCTTACTCTGATACAGATTAGGCAGGTGACCTTACTGATCGTTGATCCACTACTGGTTATTGTGTTTTTCTGGATGACTCGCTTATTTCTTGGCGTAGTAAGAAACAAATATTGATTGCTCGTCTAATACTGAGGCTGAATATCGAGCTCTTGCTGCGACTACTGTCAAACTTTTATAGCTACGTTGGCTCCTCGAAGATATGAGAGTGCCTCAACCACTCCTTACTATTTATTGTGACAATCAAAGCGCTATTCAAATAACGCATAATGATGTATTTCATGAACATACCAAACACATTGAGATTGATTGACATTTCATTCATCAACATATTGCTCGCGGTACTCTTCGATTGGTGTATCTACACTCCGATGATCAAATAATTGATATCTTCACCAAGTCTTTTCTTCCTGGCTATTACACAATCCTCATTTCCAAACTCAATTGATTTTCTCACTACCATCTTGAGTTTGAGAGGGGATGTCAAATATATGATATTATTGTTAATTCATATTATCAAAGTTATGATATTAATGTTAAAATCTATTGTCAAATATATGATATTAATGTTAATACCAACGATATGATATTAATGTTAATTCATATTGTCAAAGATATGATATTAATGTTGATTGATATGTAATTAATATTGATTCTTTTGTAATGCGTATATAAAGACAATTTGTAATTCATATTGAAATCAAGAAAAGTAGTATATTTTTCTCCAGATCTCATATTTCGATTTCTAACAAATGTTAATTAGCTTACTGTCACTCGACCGGATATTGCCTATGTTGTCCATATTGTAAGTCAGTTCAAGGCTGCTCTTTGATCTCTTCATTATGCTATTGTGCTTCGCATCATTCACTATGTTAAAGGCACTCTCTTTTGTGATCTCCATTTCTCTGCCAATTCTTCACTTGTTCTTCGAGCTTACTCTGATGCAGATTGGGCATGTGACCTTACTGATAGTTGATCCCCTACTGGTTATTGTGTTTTTTTTTTGGATGACTCGCTTATTTCTTGGCGTAGTAAAAAACAAACATTGATTGCTCGTTCTAGTACTGAGGTTCACTTGTTCTTCGAGCTTACTCTGATGCAGATTAGGCAGGTGACCTTACTGATCGTTGATCCACTACTGGTTATTGTGTTTTTCTGGATGACTCGCTTATTTCTTGGCGTAGTAAGAAACAAATATTGATTGCTCGTCTAATACTGAGGCTGAATATCGAGCTCTTGCTGCGACTACTGTCAAACTTTTATAGCTACGTTGGCTCCTCGAAGATATGAGAGTGCCTCAACCACTCCTTACTATTATTGTGACAATCAAAGCGCTATTCAAATAACGCATAATGATGTATTTCATGAACATACCAAACACATTGAGATTGATTGACATTTCATTCATCAACATATTGCTCGCGGTACTCTTCGATTGGTGTATCTACACTCCGATGATCAAATAATTGATATCTTCACCAAGTCTTTTCTTCCTGGCTATTACACAACCCTCATTTCCAAACTCAATTTGATTTTCTCACTACCATCTTGAGTTGAGAGGGGATGTCAATATATGATATTATTGTTAATTCATATTATCAAAGTTATGATATTAATGTTAAAATCTATTGTCAATATATGATATTAATGTTAATACCAACGATATGATATTAATGTTAATTCATATGTCAAAGATATGATATTAATGTTGATTGATATGTAATTAATATTGATTCTTTTGTAATGCGTATATAAAGACAATTTGTAATTCATATGAAATCAAGAAAAGTAGTATATTTTTCTCCAGATCTCATATTTCGATTCTAACAAATGTTATTCCACCGATCATTTTTTTATAGTTATTTTAGTTTTACTTGGCCAGGGTTATCAACGAACGTGTTGAGTGTTTTGGTATTACCCATTAGCATAATCTTTTGCTGTAGTGGTTTTATGGTCGTAGACATGCATAATCTTTTGCGGTTTCAAACCGTAATTGAACCGCAACCGAGTCGTTTGACCAACCAAACCGCAAACCGTAACTGAACCGGATGGATCCGATTTGGTTAAGGTTGGACCAAAATTCCAATTGTCAAAACCGGTGGTTGGACCAATTCGAATCGCAACAGTTACGTTTTGCGGTTTGAACCGTTTACGATTTAAACCTTAACAATTATTTATTATTATTATAATAAATCTTAAAATGTCTAATTTTCCCACCCCAACAACTATATATTGGGGGCATTTTAGGTATCATAAAAAAGTAAAAAAATATTATAAATAACCATTTAACTCATTTTCAAAATCATAAAATCATTTACTGTTCTCACTCTCTCAATTTCTCAAATCTTATATATTCAATTAATTTATTCTCTTATTATCTCAATCTATTTATTATAATGGCAAACTCACTCAACATACCACCAACGGAACGACTTCGCGTATTCAAGTGAGAAATCGAGGTTATGAAATATTGACAAAATATTTCACTATGGTCGTGAATGATGTCACTGGTGAGAAGAATGATGTCTATAATTATTGTGGAAAAATTTACAAACACAGTGGTGGGTATGGAATTATGATGGGTCATATGAGGAGTACTCATAAAGCCAAGTTTGAGATTAATACAACACAAACATAAATGAAAAAGGTTTTATGCTTCCGGTCCAAGATCTTATTCTTTTACTAAATTATTTAAATATAATGAATCTGAATGGAAATATAATCTAACTAAATTTATTATCATGTAACATTTACCTTTTACTTTTGGTGAAAAATGTCTTTTAATGATTTAATACATGCAAATTTGAATCCTACTGCATGTAAACTTATTAAGATGGCATGAAAAGAAAAATGATGGAATTGTATGCAAAATGTCAAAATAATTTAAGGGAATTATTTTTTAAACTTAAAGGTCATGTTTCAATTTGTAGTGACATATGGAGTGACCATTGACAGTCACACTCTCATATTGCACCCATTAAAAAAATAATTAATTTAATATGGTCGCATTCTAAAATTAGAAGAGAATGATGTACTTTTTGTAAGCAAAATGGTGTTAGGTCGAAAAAATTCGGTTGTGATGTTCCAACCCGTTGGAATTCTACTCATTTTTTTACTAAATGAAAATTTTGAATATAAAGATTTGTTATGTTCATTTGTTGCTCACTATCAATATGATGTAATTTTATATCACAGTCATTGGGAAGTTTGTTAATTTTTTTTTAGAGATTTTAAATTTTTTTTTTAATGATGCTACAAATATTTTAAGTAGTGTTTATTATACAGTTTCAAATATTTTTCTTCTTACAAGTCTTGACATTGTTGGGGTAATAGCTGAACCTAATAATAATAGCAACAAATTTGATGATGTTTTTGATGATCCTAACAACGAATTGGATGACCCTAACAATATGTCATATATGGTCCTTCAAATGAAATTAAAAAAATGTGTTGCATAAATGGGGACAAAATGACTTAATTATTACAGAGACATTCTATTACTTTATCTTGTTGCTTTTGTTTTGGATCCAAGGTTTAAAATTGAAGATTTGGAAAATATTTTCCAAAATTATTATGCTTTATTAGGTGAAAGAACTGTGATTGTGGCTTCAATTATTGATAATGTTATGAGAACTTTACTTGATTTATATAATGATTATATTAGTAGATATAATATTCAAATAACTGATACTACACAATCCATGAATACACCAACTGAACAACCTAAGCTTCCTGCTAGTAGAAGTTGGTTAATGCAACGAAAAAAATCAAAGTCCACAAATACCACCAATACTAATTCAGAAATTAATGCATATCTAACGACAAATTTCAAGTTTCCCCAAAGTGCATTGATAGGTGAGCAATTTCTTATCCTTGATTGGTGGCAAAAACATCAAGGATTATTTCTGGTCTTAGCCTTGATTGCAAGTAGGGGTGGCAATTTGGGTCAGGATTCATTTATTCGTTCGATTCGATTCGCTTTAAAGCGAATACGGGTTTGAAAAAATGGATTCGTTTAATAAATGGGTCAATTCGATTCGATTCGTTTATTAAATGAATCGAATACGAATTTAAACTCATGGATTCGTTTATTCGTTTAGGATTCGTTTTATTATTTTTATTTACTAGTTCTTGTTAATTTTCAATTAAAATTCGAGAAATTATAACTAATTATCATAGAAAACGTAATATTTGCGATACTTGGTGAGGTATTTTTAGTAAATATATTAATTACATATTTCATATGTATATATTTATGAAGAATTATTTAAATCAAGTGTGGTAAATGAATTTATTAAATAATATAATTGACTAAACGAATAAACGAATATTCGTATTCGATTCGTTTAATAACGAATCGAATACGAATCCTGATATTAGGATTCGTTTAATAAACGAATCGAATACGAATCATGATATTAGGATTCGTTTAATAAACGAATCGAATACGAATCCATCACATTTTGATTCGATTCGTTTAAGATTCGATATAAATTCGATTCGTTGATTCGTTTTGCCACCCCTAATTGCAAGGGAGGTATTAGCGACATCGGTCTCAACTGTATCTGTAGAGTAGCCATTTAATATGGGCGACAATATTCTTGATGATAGAAGATCAAGGTTGAAACCAGAGACTTTAGAATCTCAAACGTGTCTTGACGATTGGTGTAGGGTGGAACGTCGTGAACAATAAAATCAGACGAAATTTTTTGAAGATTTGTGTGATAACACGGACACAACTGGAACTAAAAGATCAATAACCGGACCACTTTCCCCAGGTGACGATGAATAAAATGTTAATGGGGTAAATTATTAAAAATAAAATATAACAAAACTATGTGAGTTTTAATTCATCTACGTCCCAAGAGGATACGTAGGTAGCTTATATAAGTGCAAGCTCTTTTTTTTCAAAACAATAAATAAATTATCGATGTATACTTTTAATCTTACTCTTTAGTAAATCTTAAATTTTTTATTATTTTTATAACAATTTAAATTAATTTATTTACTCTTTAGTAATCCTTAATTTTTTTTTTATAATAATTTAATTTATTTTTTAAAAAAAGTTTTAAACCTATAACAATTTAAATTAATTTATTTACTCTTTAGTAATCCTTAATTTTTTTTATAATAATTTAATTTATTTTTTAAAAAAAGTTTTAAACCTTAAACCGAACCGAACCGTACGGTTCGGCCGGTTTAAGGTTCGGTTGCGGTTCGATTTTGTTCGAACCGCAACCAATCAAACCTTAAACCGAATCGAACAGTGAGTTCGGCCGGCTAAGGTTCGGTTTTAACCATAACAGCAATCGAATCATTGATCTACAATGCGGTTGCGGTTCAGCCAAAGCTGAACCATCAATCACACGATTCGGTTACGATTTTGAACCGTAATCGAATCATGTGCATGCCTATATGGTCGTATTAACAAGGTATGGGACCAGTGGGATGAACTATTTAGTACATGTATTAAATTTGTAAATCCAAATGTTAATTTTACAAAATACAAGGTCTAATTTGATAATAACCCTTTTTGAAATAAATTACACCCCTTAAGAGGAAGTGTATTCGATATGCTTTTTTAATAGAAGTAAAATAATTTTTAATGTCAAGTTTTTTTTAGAATAATTTTTAATGTCAAGTTTTTTTTAGAGTTTTTAATGTCAAAGGTTTTTTTCCAAAATTTTTGATGGCATCTGAATGTATTTTAAGTAAAAATTTTGATGATTAAGAAAATTATTTTATAACAATATAAAATTTAGACTTTTGGAAATAGAACTTGAATTTTTCCATAATATCTTCTTTTTTTTTTTTAATTTAACATTATCATATCATTTCAATTTTTTATAGCATAATTTTAAAAAATTTATACAATAAAATAATTTTATAATTTTTAATAAAAATTCTAACTCATAATTAAACACCTAATTTTTTTTTTAATAAAAAACTCGACTTCTAAAAACTCTAATAATAAAAAATTTACTTAGAGAAATTTTATTTGAAAAGTTATACCGGAAATCTATTTGAAAAACTCTTTTTATCAAATGAAAGGAGGTGTATTGTTGATCCCCATGCCCAATAATCAAACTGGGCAGTGTTCTAAAAAGAGAATTTATTACGATAATTCCATAAATAATAGGCTCCACGATTATTAATTAATAATATAAATCTAAAAGTTATTTGAATTTATTCCAAAGAGTGTTCATAACTATTAAACATCTACGGCTAAACAATATAGTAATTTAACGTCTAAGTCTCCATTTCTGTAGCCATAAAGCCACTTCGGCAAAATCAACAAATCAAGAGTATATATCATATTATCATTTATAGAAAACAACTTGGTCAAAAGATACAGTTTCCAAATATATCGACTGAGGAAAGGTTACAATGAAAACATACTAAGAGAGCAGTTGAGGGAACCTTCAATAATATAAAGATGAATACAAAGTATGAGATGTTACGATGAGATGCAGGATTTCTACGACCATTGTAGAGATAAAGGAGAACTAAATTAAGGTAAATTTAGTATAGAATGTAAAACCTGTGCGCTAAAATCTGGTCCTTCACACCCATTGCAATCTACCTTGGTGTTCCACGCACTGCTGGATTTTGCCCTCAGGGGTCATAACCTGGTTTTTCACTTTAACTGGTCTGGCACAGTATCTTATTTCAAATTTTGGCAATGGTCTATGCTGCTCTCCCTCGCCGGCCAATGTTTGTGGCAAGACCTCATCAAGGAACTCATCTGCTACATCTCCATCGTCATCTATCCTGAGACGCTTTGCATACCATCTCAAACCCTGGATCCAGAAGAGAGTAGAAACTAAATATCCTAACTAGAAGGCACCAAAATATTAACAAATGTAAGGAACTCATGAGGGAGAAGAAAAAGATACAGAAATAGTATCAAAATAAAAAAAAAAAATTGGTTACGATTCTGGAAATATCAAAAAGCTATCATATCTGTGTAAAAGGCTTGAGATGGATAGAGCTTCAGACAAATCACATTCTCACGTATGGTTTGTAACTAGAAAATGAGAGAGAGAAGTCCACAACTAATTAATAAAAAGTTACCTCATTGTAAAAAGAAATACTGACTATCTCTGGCTGATTAAAGAACAAAATAAACATATAGACATATATAATGTACTACTACATCAGCAACTGACAATAAGACAAAAGGACTGGCAGCTCCTTTCTCCACCCCCTAGTTCATTTTTTTACCACCCTTTGGTGGCCAAGAGAAAGAGTGATACATAGTGCCCGGTGATACTCATCACCCACCAACAATTCAATACTGGTTTTTTAAACTTTTCTTATTTCTCTGGAATTTCTTGCAGAACCAGGAGAACTGGAGTATATCTTTTTTTATTCTTTAAACTAGCAAGCAAGATAGTCCAGCCCAAAATCCATCCTGATTCATATAACATTGCTTCACACACTGCATTCAGTATCGCTATGCAATAAGTCCTCCAGACATGAATTACATAACAACCTAGGTAATTAAACAGTTTGCAACTGATGAAGTTAGCACAGAAGTTTAGTATTCAAACCTGCATTTGCATTAACTCTAAGAGAGTTGTCCACCCTCACACTACCAATTATAATTAGCCCAATTTAAATTCTTCTCGAAATTAATATAAAAAATCAATACGCGCCTCAGCCCATATTCTAGTTTGTAATTCCAGGGAAAATCTTGTGACTGTTCAGATAAGAAACCTCAAATAAGGCAGTAGCAGCAAGGAAGCCCACATGCTTACACCTATGGAAATAGGGATATAGAGGAGCAGTAACACATGTGAATTAAACTACGAGAAGGGAGATCCAATAACCAGAGTCAGGATGTGATCTCGAAATAGTATGTTGTTTCTATTTGTCCCCGTCAGAAAAGAGAGACAAGAGAGTCTGACTGCGGTAACAGCAGCGTAGTTTACAAACTCTCGGCTAGTAGATTGAATAAAACTAAGCAACTTAAGCAGAACAATGGGATTTTTTATTCACATATAAAGCAGATGGATCTGCTAAGACTACTGACCTTCAATATGAGCTATACTACAAGAGTACAAGTACATGAAAATGCTATTTTGGTGTGCTTCAGGACAATCATGGAATCCTTGACATAAAGTGGCTGACTTCAAAGGTGGTGGAAATTAAGTCAAATTTGAGTTCAGGAAAAGCAGTCTACAATTCAGGTGGTGAAAAGGGGAGAAGAACCAGAAGTTAGGTACAATCTAAACTAAGAGAGCGTAGAACAACAGATTACTTTCAGCGACTCAAATTTGATTCAACTGCATAGCATATACTTATAAAGTTTACAGGATGCAAGCTTCCATTCATTTTTCTTCTTCATTTCAGAGTGGACAAGTGTGTTTCTGTGTCTGTACAAGAAAAACAAGACTTCCACCCAAATTCATGTCCTTTAGACAATTCCAGGAGAAGCATTTAGGAAGCCCATGCAACTATGACACAGAGAGAGCTGTAGGTGGCAGCTGCCAGCTCTTTTGCTCTCATGTACTCTATTGTGTAGTAATCTCATCTTAAGCAGCATGATCCTACAATACAGAACTTTCACCACAATGTAACAATACTTTAGTAATTAAAACAACGTAAATCATCAAGCACCAAAATATCATAAGCTCGATACTCTCCATTAACAGTTCCTTAAAATAAGTTACCACGTCAGATTAATTAGCAGCCCGAGTTTTCTAGCTGTCTTTGCAAAACCCAAGCATATTGCCCTTGTTGAAGAGGTCCAGATCTGAAGTTTCTTTCTTCTGTCCATGACCTTTGACCTTGAAGAAGGAATGCTTTAACCAGCCCAGATGTCCTACAATTACTGTAAATCCCATAAACATGAACTGCTGTAAAAGCTTATCACGAAACACATTAATGCTTAACAGGAAGTCGCCCAGAATTCGTACAATTACTGTAAATCCCATAAACATGAACTGCCGTAAAAGCTTATCACGAAACACATTAATGCTTAACAGGAAGTCATCGTTGTTATATCCTTTCGGTATGTCATGGGGTTGGATCTAAAATGAGTCTGTTTGAAAATCAAATGGAGTTCCTGTCACTCTATCTTCTCTCCTCTCACTCCATTCTTACGGATTTCTCTCTCCTTTTTATTTTTTAATTTTTTTTATCTTCCTCTCTCTACTCTATTAATCTTGAAGATCCTTTCTTTTCTAGTTTCTTACTCCCATGCTAAATCCACTCAAAATCTAGTTCTTCCATGTAGTCACATAAACCTCACAGTTCTCTTCTATGATCCATTTATATCAATTCTCAGTACATTGCCAACATGATAACATCTCAATACTAGCTAGATGCTCCAAGCCATTCAGCATAATGGTGAATCGCGGTTACTGAAACGCACAACACATATAAATATTTAAAACATGTAAAAATGGGGAGGATCACCAATAGAGCATCCTAGACCCACTCTTATAAGTTTGATAGACAAACTATATCAAATAAACACACATATCCTCATATATCCTTTACAAGAGACAAATTAAGTTCGGTTACTAAGCTAAACTATATCAAAGAAACACACATATCAACCATCAACTGTAGCCACATACAAACAGCATCAAATCCGGCTAAACTTTGTGTGATCATCAACTCAACACGAAAACAAATCATTAAATCCTTTAAATCAACCGATCAAACACTAACTTGAACAAAAAAACAAAATTGTTTATTCAGGCACAAGTACAAACACTTAATTTAACATCTAATAAGAAAATAGAACGAAACAAATTTGAACATAAATAAAGGGACCTGAACGCCGCCGTTGCCGGAAGTACAGGGGACGATAATGGGGGCAGGAAGATGACGTTGGACGGGAACTTGGACCTGGACTCCAAAGCCTTGACGAGGAAGACCAGTTTCTTGAAAATTGTGGGGCCGGTGGTTATCTACGTCTTCTCCATTGTCTCTAACAATTCCTAAAAATCCTGCGATTCTCCTCAAGAATCGCATTCCCAACCAATCAAATCAAATCAAATCTCAAATTTCTCAGGGTTTTCGGATTTGTTGCAGAAGACAACACGACTACACGAGTGTATTTCTCAGGGTTTTCGGATTTTTTTTTTTTTTTTGGGGTTGCCTAAGGGCTAAGGCCCTAACGGCCGGCTTGCTTAGCAGCTGAATTTTTTGTTTTAAAAATACCAAAACTTTAACCCAGATGAATTTTTGTTTTAAAAATAATATATTTGGTGGATAAATTAACATTAAATGTTTTTTTTAATTATATTCAATATCTAAAATTAAATCACATGAAATTAATAGCTATAAAATTATGTCAAAATTTTAAATAAAATATTTAAGTTGAGTAATTCATCTTTTGTAATCCAATGATAGATATTGAAAGTCAAATATAATATTTAATGATGTTATTTACCAACAATTGAATATATATGAAATTAATTACTCAAATTTTATGTCAAATTTTTTAGTAAAATAGAAACACAACAGTAATAATTATATAAAATTTTGTGCGGGTTAAACATATCTTTAACTATAATTTCATATCATTTAAAAAAAATATTATTTTAGGTATTGATTTTGTAAATATTTCGGATCTCATCGATTTTATAGTAAAAATGAGATAATTTGATTTATTTACATTTATATATATATATATATATATATATATATATATATATATATATATATATATATATATATATATATATATATTATTTTGTTACTCAATTGTCAAATAATATTTCTTGTGAATTCTAATGAAATTTAATGTAATTTATTCAATTTAAACTTAAATTGCCTTATCTAACTTCAAACATTGACCAATCTACATTCACTTTGCAAAAACTAATAATCAGAGTCTGCATTCTGAAGTACAACAAATAATAAAAAGATCATAAAAAATTTATAAAAATAATTTAAAGTCCATATTAACGTTATAAAAATTAATAGTCAGAGTCTGCATCCTGAAACACACAAAATAATAAAAAGATCATGAATAAACTTATAAAAATAATTTAAAGTAAAATAACAAACAACAATCAACAATAGACCCAAAATCAAAAAAATGGCTAGGTTTTGTAAACGACTGTTATTTAGTTTTCTTATTTTAAAAAGAAATTACATTTTAAATTTAATAAGTCTTTTTTTAATAAATTATTATTTTAATTTTATAATTTAATAATAAAAAATTAATTATAGATTTATTTTAATTTTATAATTTTATAATAAATATGAGATTTTATTTTAATATTGTAATAGATTTCTTATTTTAATAATTTATTATTTTAATTTTATAACTGAATAATAAAACATTAATTATAGATTAGGTGCCACATATAAATTTTTAATTTTAATGAGAGATTATAATATGTTTTCTTATTATAATATGTTTCTTATTTTAATAGTTTGTCATTTTAATTTTATAAATTTAAAAATAATAAATTACAATATTAATTAATTAAATTTATATGTTTCTTATTTTAAGAGGAGATTATATTTTTATATTGTAATATGTTTCTTAGTTTAATTTTACAATTTAAAAATAAAATTTATTTTTTAAGATATTTTAATTTTATAATTTAATAATAAATATGAGATTCTATTTTATATTTGTAACATCCCCAATCCGGGAGATGCTACCGGCAGAAAATAGGTCGTACTATTCCCCCGAGCCTCTGAATTTCTAACAATATTAACTCATCTCATGTATGAACTTATACACGGGACCGATGCCCAACCCAACCTTTTATGAATGCATAACGCTATACTGACTAAATACTCAAATTCATTATGCATCACAACTTTAGTAATAAACACATATAACTCTTACATGCAAATTCTTTACTAATCAAACTATATGATACATGACTTTCTCTGACACTGTCTAGACTGAATTCTGACTCGATCTGGTGGACCAAACCCTCTAGTGACTGTCATCAGTATCCATCCTCCCGAGCTCGTCCTCCATGAACCTGCAAAACAAAACACTGGGAGTGGGGGGTTAGACCGTTGTACGATATAAATGAGTGGACGAAAACTAAAATACTGTTATAAAAACATTTGGTTCTAAAACCAAAAATTCAAGAAATAGCTTTATATGAAAACTATTTTTCTGTCTGAAAAATCTGGGATTCTTTCTGAAAAATCTCGTCTGAACTCTTTCTGTAAAACTTATCTAAAATTCACTTTTGAAAATCTGGTTCCGAAAACCTGTATCTGAAAAACCGCTTTCTGAAAAACTGAACTTTGAAAACTGTTTTCTGAAAACCTGATATCTGAAAACTGATCTGTCTCTGAAAAACTTGATGTATGGGGGCATTACGTATCGTCGTCCCCTATACGCCTAACTAGAGCCAGGAGTGCAAATCCATGACTTTGGGGCGTTACGTATCGCCGTCCCCCAAAGCATGCCACTTCTGTCCCTGAAACTAGTGGTATTGGGGCGTTACGTATCGCCGTCCCCCAAGCCCATGAACTACAACTGGGGGTGTAGATCTATGCTACACTCCAAGCTCTAAAACTAGGATCTAGGGGTATCTGTCATCCCTAGTCCTGAACTATGATCTGAGGGCGTTACGTATCGCCGTCCCCTCAGTCCTCTATATGTGCACATGTAATCTGTCAATTCCAAGTCTGTAACAAGTTACATATTGAGGTGGGTTTTTCCCTATGCCTCGAAAATATAAAACTCATGTTCTGAAAATATTTCTTTTTCTAAATCATTCTCAAAACATGCTAAACAAAATATAACTGATAATAAAATTAGCTAACGCCCTAAAAGCGAAAAGTAAGTCTGATATACATAATAATATAATGAAAATCAACTTAAAAGAAAGTGTCCACTCACTGGTTTTGGAACCTGGCTATTACTTCTTCGCTCGCTGAAAGAATTTACGGCTCCTGCGATGATCTAAAATTGATAACTTAATCAGAAAATAATTTGCGGAATATGCTTGAAACTATTGTCACTACATGACATACTATGCTTATGTCATGACAAATTGTGTGTAAAAGAGTCGATACGAGACCCTAAGGGATGGACCCTAACATCCTGAGTTGAAATTGAAATATTTAGAAATTATTCCCGCCTCGCGTCGCGACGCTGTGCTCCACGCCAAAAGGTCCAGGCAGAGAGCATGCTCTGCTCAGCGTCGCGATGCCAGACACTCCGCTTTGCGACATGCACCAGAACAAACCCGATGCAGAGCCTCTGTTTTACACGCATCGCGACGCTAAGCCATTTCCAGGGCCAAATTTCACTTTTCAACGGCATACTCAAGCAATCTCTACTCCATCACCCCCACACCATCACATAAGCAATTTTCTAAGCCTCAACATTGGTCAAAACTCATCTCATAACTTCAACTTAAGCAATATCCTCAATTAAACACAATCCATTTTCTTTAATATCAACAACTCACAAACTCTAATTTCTCCATCACATTCATAACATAAAAGCTTCATTTTATGTCAACACTATCAAGACACTTCTCAAGAATACATGCCAACAACCTATTAGTGCCGAATCAAGCAATTTCCATTGTTAGGGTTTGTTAGGTGCGAAAATGGGGCTTTAATTATTTTGCTAAAACTGAAAATTAAAAAGATAGAAAGGGAGAAGAAGCTTACCAAGCTTGGAAATGAAACTTGAATGGCTCAAAATGCCTCAAGAAATGGAGATGAAAATAAACTTTGCATGAAAAGTTTTCCCCTATCACCCTCCATGTTTTTGATTCTTGATGATGAGGGAATAGTTCCATTTTTATAGGCAAAAAGGGGCTGATTTTATTGGGCATGAATGGCCAAGATGGTGCCACCTCATCAAATTCTAGATCATCCACGAAATTTACTATAGCAGAAAATAAATCTCAATTTTTGACCTTCTTCTGATTCGAATTTAGAAAAATATTCAACGTGAAAGTTGTAGGCCTCGGTCTTAGCTTTCCAACGATATAAAATTCATAAAAATCGAAGTTTGTATGAGAAAGTTACAGCCCAAATACCAATGGTTATCCGAAGTGGAACATCGTAGCATGTAATAGTGGATTCTCGAAAAATTTACTGATTGATCCCAAAGTCATCTCACGAGGATACATGTTTCCAAACATGATTTATATTATGCTACACTCATCCCACAATGTAACAGTAGTTGAGATTCCCGGTCGTTATAATATTATAATATGTTTCTTATTCTAATAATTTATTATTTTAATTTTATAAATTAATAAAAAATAATAATTATAGAGATTATGTGTCACATATATTTTTTATTTTAATGAGATATTATAATATGTTTTCTTATTATAATAGGTTTCTTATTTTAATAGTTTGTCATTTTAATTTTAAAAAATAACAAATTACAATATTAATTATTTAAAGTTATAGGTTGTTTATTTTATTAGGAGATTATATTTTTATATTGTAATAGTTTTCTTATTTTAATAATTTATTATTTTAATTTTATAATTTAATAATAAAAAATAATTTTAGGGATATTTAATTTTTTAATTTAATTAAAAATTATAATTGTAGAGATTAGATACCACATGGCGTGGTGAGAAAGTTTTAAAATGTTTAACTTATATACACACACATATTTATATTTATATATCCAGATTATCTGTGATATTATTCAAAAAGTTATCGAATAATATAATATATTTCTTGTTATAATAAAGTTATTATTTTTAGATCTATCAATTTAATTTTATAATTTAGCAGTATTTCTTATTTTAACATGATAATATAATATGTTTTCTTATTATAATATATTTCTTATAAATTTATAATAAATATTTTTATTGTAATAAGTTTTTATTTAATAGATTTATTAATTTAATTTTATAATTTATTAGTATTTTTTTATTTTAATAGGATAGTATAATATGTTTTCTTGTTATAATAATGTTTTTATTTTTAGATTATTAATTTAATTTTATAATTTAATAATATTTCTTATTTTAATATGATAGTATAATATGTTTTCTTATTATAATAGAGTTATTATAAAATTATAATATGTATTTTTATTGTAATATGTATTTTTATTTAATAGATTTATTAATTTAATAGTGAGTTGTCATGTAATGCGCAAATTGGTACTGAGCTTTGTGTGAATCTCTTAGTGCGAATGACATGGCAATAATATTTTTATTCTAAATATATGCTCCCTAATTGCGTATCTGCCGTATCAAACACAAGAAGAAGCTAATTTTGAACAAACCAAAATACATGAACCAATAATTATCTAAATAAATTCTAAAATAATTGAAATCATACCCAAATTAACTATTCAAATCAAGAATAAATCAAACGTGCTGCCTGACGTCAATTGTCGGAAGATGACCAATGAAGGAATTAGGTGGATATGGAGCTCGATATGAACATTACCCAAAAGACCCTTTTTACATGGCTGTATTTCGAACTTCAACTCACGACTGTTACAAAATTGATCCATATTTGTGTTGGAGTTGGTGCTTGGAGCGTCAATCCGAATAATGAATTATTCATTATATTTTATTATTTATTAAAAAAATAATTACATTATGGTAATGTCATTATGTTAGGATTGGTGCTCGGAGTGCCAATCCGGATCGTATTTATGTCCGATTCATGAATAAAAATAATTCTTTTTTTCCACAATATTACTTACTTAATGGTAGCACATCTTGTTTTTATATACGTATTCGATTTAATTACGATTAGATTGAAACTAAATATGATTTAGTCATATGTATTTATTAGACAAAGACCATATGATTTACATGTTGGAATTGTCTAAGCATCCCAAGATCATATCAAGCAATGAAAATACAAAGTGAATACAATCGAGAAGTTTCGGAATACTTACATCGAGCGGTTGAGACGATGCGGTGAAGACAAAAATCGTTCTGCCCTCCATGGAAGCACTTGGCAGTGGCTGAAAAATGGCCTCCAAATTCGGCTTTGTCCTCCAAGAAATCTTCAAGCTCCAAGCTTACAAAATGGATTCCAAGCTCACGAAATTACTTCCATATCACCTTAGGATAACTCTATGTGTGCTAGCACCCTGATTTTTGCCACAAAAATCACTTGCTTCTCCTATTAGTTTCGGTCAAACCAGAAAACAGAAGGAAGAATGGCTATTTTGCCGAGAGAGAAGAAGAAGTTTTTGGCTCCAAAATGAAAAGAGAGAGAGATCGATTGGTTGGTGAGAAGAATTGTGTATCTAATACACTACTTCAATTAATAAATTTATTTGCCAATTTATTTGCTTTCAAAAAGTCAAACAATAATGGCTAGCCAACCACCACATCACTATTTACATCAATCAATCAATCAAGTGACATGTTGTCATATCACTCGAAGTGACTAATGATTTGACGCTTGATGCGACTAGCGATTTGATGCTTGAAGTGACTTGCGTGCCGCACTCGAATTCAAAATGCGAATACGCTCGCAAACACTCTCGGGCTCGGGTTCGCTAATTCCAAATTAACGAATTTTCCGTTGCGACGTAATTAAATGATTATGCCTAGCGAAATCACTATTCACGTCGCTAACGAGTTAATTCTAAATTAACTCGTTCGCCCGAATTAAAATCTAATTTCAATTCCGCGTCGAAATCCAATTTCGTTTAATATATCGAATATATTAATTTAATTGATTAATTCCAAATTAATCGTTATCTCTCTTTCATAATATTTTATCCCAGATAAAATATCTCCGTAATTAATCCCAGATTAATTTTCTCTCACATCTAATTAATCCCAGATTAATTAAAGTGCGAGTCATACGTCATCGGTGAATCTTCGGGAAGAGACCCATGAGATCCCCGGATATGTTGGAAGTAAATTCGGTCGTCGGATTATCCGAACACATAAGTACCTAGTACTACATTTGTTCCGATTTACAAGACAATGTTGGCTTCTAGCAAAACACCATACCTACCCAATTCTCCAGAAACATGCTTACATGAATAAGCGATCTATATCAGGCGTAATATACGTAGTATTGTGTATGTCGATCCAATATCGGATGTCACGTGCTAGGCCTGGGGCTGGAATTGTGTCTGCCCCGTACGAAGCACATGTCGGATGTCTGGTAACTAGTCTCTATATCGGATAAACATGACATTGTCATTTTATCCCGATGACTGCAGTACAAAAGAGTACTAGTACCGTATCCTACGTGACATCATCTCCACTATGACTGGAGTGATACTTTCATCTTGACATCACAACCAACACGATACGATTCTCAATATACCCAGCAGAGGCGTACACAGAACCTGTTAAAGCTCTGGACGACCAAAACCAAAGTATATTGATTGTCGCAAGTATTAGCGGTGCAAGTCTCAGGTTAAGAACAAATACTCCTACCCTGATTTCGGACTTCCATAGACACATAGTCATACTACCAATGGAATTCCGAGGGGTCTATCCAGAGCGAAGCTGTTTCCCGTACCATCGGTAAAACACAAACTCCTATTACACTTGCATGAGTATCCTATACCCAAATATATGAGAACTATGGCGTTGTGCCCTCACAACACGCACACGTGTAACACTAGTCTTTTACGCATTATCGATGTCCAATCTCGATAATACTCTGACTAGAGATATTTAATGATTAATCCTTCGTGGACTGATATTGTCTCATATCATTCTCAATCCAGGAACTAATCATATGGACCTCCTATCATTTATATATCTTGGTGATCCAATCACAAATGATAAGAGAGCAATCTCCTTTGTCACATAGTTAATTTGTACAACAACACCATGATCTATACAAATAGTGACGCTATGGGTCATAATTGTCCAACATTACAACATAATGCGCAGTTACAATGTAGTTTTTAATTGACATTGGGAAGCGTCACTATATGTTGTATATTCCCAAATAAAGTTCCTGGTCAAGATTTACTGACACAAGTCACTTAGTAAAATCCGCTGAGACCAGTACATGTCGTATTTCGAGACTTGGTCCGATGGTTTATCCTAATGAACAATGAGTCTTAGGAGACTCGTATAGACATGTAGGTGTTTATTTGATAAATACTGAATGACTCACTGAAGATTTCCTAATAGATGATACACCAACGTCAATAGGAATCTTCTCGAGTCGAGTAGCATAGTGGTCATTCGACTTGAGATACCACTGTGGATATATTAGATATCCTCCACACTTTGATGGCAGTCACGTCACCGATCTATTTAGATCAGACCTCCGCCTGTCCCTTGGGTGTGGATTGATGCTCATGATATTTTGTGAGTATCAGATAGAATCCGTCAGTCCTGTGTACATGACATAGATCGTAAATTTAAAAGTCGACGATATTATACCTTAGGGATTTGACGTTCTTATCTATATCCCGGTATAATATTGATAGCCTGTGACGGAGGGATTATACGTATGCAATGACCTCGACTTTCATAGTTTAGCGAGATTATTCGTGGTCGTCATAATTCATGAGTGGGTGAATTATGGACACAAAATTGGATTCCATGACGGATAAACCTAAACTTAGAGAGTCTCACAATATGAAATGTACTCGTTGAGCACTTGGACAACACGTTATGAATAATATAGATTATTCATAATATTTCATCGGATTAATTGAGTTAATTCGAGTCGTTTAAACGGTTAAACGAAGATACATGCATTATAGGCATTTCAGACAATTAATAATTAATATGTATTTGTATTTGATACAAGATTTGATTTGATAAATATTAATTAATTGTCAAATGAGACTTTGACACATGCCATTAATATATGTATTTGTTATTTAATGTAAATAAAAAATACATATATAATAATAATCACATTAATTAATTATTTATATGTTTAAACGTTAAATATCTAGATAATTAAATTATTTCAATATTACATAATTGTTATGCAATATGTTTGATTATTATTGGTTACATGTGGCATGATTTTATTCAGCTTAAAGTTTACAAATTGGATTTGTAAACTTAAAGGTTATTATTATTAATTAATTAGATTAATTGACCAAATGACCAAAATACCATTCTTTAAACCCCAAAGTCGGTTTGGCCTTGATATTTAAAGATGAAAATTTTGTTTTCTCATTTCATAAGAAGCCATATCCGAACCTATCTCCATAAAAAAGTTCACAAAATTTTCTTGAAGATACAAGGAAGAAAGTGAAGAAATTCAAGAAAAAGTTTAAGGAAATTACAAGATTTGGAGGTAATCTTCAATAATTATAAACTTAGAAAGCTTGTTTCTTGTTCTTGAATATCTAGAATAGTTATAGGGTTTATTCATTTCTTAGATTTTGGGGTTTTTTAATTTGGAGGATGGATTTGGAGGTTAGATGCATGTGTAAAGTTAGATTGGATACTATTAATGTAATATTAGTTCAATTTTATCATTTGATGACTTGTTGCCATTATAGAGTGTTATGACCACTCTTGTAACTCCTAGAATTGTTCTTGAGTTCTTCATTTGTGGTGACTTTGGTTGGTGTAAATGTTAATATGATTAATGTTGAGAAAATTGGATTTAAAGCATGAGAAATGATATTTTTAGTTACCAAATTAGATCTGGAAATTCTGTATTTTTGGTGATGAAAAGTATGTTATATAAATGTATTGGATGTGTTTTGGGCATTGGAACAATTTTCGGAAATTGTTTCGGAGTTGAAATATGTGAAAAAGGTGAAAAACTGAGTTACCGGGTGATTTTCGGGCTTACCGTGTGTCCGCTGTCCAAACAGTGAATTGTTTACTGTTCGGTTAGCCCAAGGACTTCCCAGTACTATTGGAGCTGACCTGGGCAGCCCCCATGTGTATTGGTTGATCGGTTCGGACAAAAACGTATTTTATGTCATTTTACGAAAAAATATTTTCGTAAAAGTTTCGCGATGTTTCTAACATATTTATGTTGTTATTTGATATCGAATAAATATGTTTAGGTGAAATATGAATGAATTATTTGTTGGGGTTTTGGGCAAAGGCGCGGCGGAAGCGCTGTTCGGGCAAAATAGTAATTTTAAAACTTTTTTAAATTACCGAATAAATTATTCTATATATAATATGAATAATTCATTCATATTCCACCTAAACATATTTATTCGATATCAAATAACGACATAAATAATTAAGAAACGTCGCGAAACTTTTACGAAAACGTTTTTCCACAAAATGACATAAAATACGTTTTTGACAGAACCGATTACCCAATACACATGAGGGCTGCCCAGGTCTGCCCCAATAGTGCTAGGGCAGTTCATGGGCTGCCTGAACAGTGACAAATTCACTGTTTGGGCAGCCGTCACATGGTTGGCTCAAAAGTCACCTGGTAACGACGTTTTTCACCGTTTTCGCTTATTTCAACTTTGAAACAATTTCCGGCAATTGTTCCAACACCCAAAACATTCATATGGCATATTTTTCCATCACCAAATGAACAATATTTCTAGATCTGATCGAGAAGCTAAATATATCAATTTTTCATGCTTAAAAATCCAAATTTCCAATATTAATCAAATTAATCTTAACACCAATCAAAGTCACCACAAATGAACCACCCAAGAACAATTCTAGGCATTACAAGAGTGGTCATAACACTCTAGAATAACAATATATCATCAAATGATCAAATTGGATAATAATTATAATAATACCATCCAAATCAACTTCACACATGCACTTCACTTCCAAATCTATCCTCCAAAATCAAAAGCCCCAATTTTGGCAAGTAAAGAAAACCCTAGAACTATTCTAGCAAAACAAGAACAAGAAACTAGATTTCCAAGCTAAAGAAGATTAAAAATTACCTTTTTAATCTCCAATTTCCTAAGCATTTTTCTTGTTTTCTCTTTACTTTATTCCTTGAATCATCAAAGAAATTTGAGAGCTATTTTGGAGAAGTTGGTTCGGCTATAGAAGCCATTAGAAAGGAAATGAAAAAAAATTTCACTTTAAAAATGGCCATTGCCGACTTTGGAGGGCTATTTTGGTCATTTATAAAATTTAATCCAATTATATAATATTAAGCTTTTTTGGTAGCAAATCAAATTTGCACACATTTAGCTTAATTAAAACATGTCACATGTCACCAATAATAATTAAACATTTATCATAACAATTATGAAAAATGGATATTATTTAATTATTCAAATATTTAACATTTAAATATCTAAATAATTAATTAATATAATTATTATATATATATGTATTTTTATTTACATTAAATAACAAATACATATATTTATGGTATGTGTCAAAGTCCCATTTGAAAAATAATTAATGTGTATCTAATCAAATTATGTATCAAATATAAATACACAATAATTATTAATTGACTAAAATCCTCTAATGCATGTGTTATCGTTTAACCGTTTAAACGATTCGAATAAACTTACTTAATCCGATGAAGTATTATGAATAATCTGTATTATTCATAACGTGTTGCCTAAGTACTCAACGAGTACACTTCATATTGTGGGACTCTTTAAGTTTAGGTTTATCCGTCACGAAATCCAATTTCGTGTCCATAATTCACCCACTCATGAATTATGACGACTACGGATAATCTCGCTAAACTATGCAAGTCGAGGTCATTGCATACGTATAATCCCTCTGTCACAGACTATCCATATTATACCTGTGATATAGATAAGAACGTCAAATACTTATGGTATAATATAGTCGACTTTTAAATTTACGATCTCTAAATAATACTCGGAACTGATTTCCAAAGTTATACCACGACCATGTATTTACTAGATCGTAAACACGTGTAGGATGCCTATGCCATGTACATAGGATTGACAAATTCTATCTTGATACACACATGATATCATGAGCATCAGTCCACACCCAACGAACAGGCGGAGGTCTGATCTAAATAGATCGGTGACGTGACTGCCATCAAAGTGTGGAAGATAACTCATATATCCATAGTGGTATCTCAAGTCGAAGGACCACTATGCTCGCTCAACTCGAGAAGATTCCTATTGACTTTGGTGTACCATATATTAGGAAATCTTTAGTGAGTCGTTCAGTGTTTATCAAATAAACACCTACATGTCTATAAGAGTCTCCCAAGACTCATTGTTCATTTTGATAAACCATCGGACCAAGTCACGATATACGACATTTACTGGTCTCAGCGAATTTTTCTAACCGACCCGTGTTAGTAAATCTTGACCAGTAACTTTATTTAAGGATATACAACTTATAGTGACGCTCCACATTGTCAATTACAAACTACGTTGTAACTGCGCTCTACGTTGTAAATCCTAGGGTCTTTGTCTAATATACACGTATCACTAAATCAGATTTAGTTTCAATCTAATCTTAATTAGATATCTAATCGTAATTAGATCGAATATGTATATAAAAGACAAGGGGTGCTACCATTAAATAAGTAATATTATGGAAAAATGAATTGTTCGTATTTATGAATCGGACATAAATATGATCCGGATAGGCACTCTGAGCACCAACCCTAATAATTTCTCCCACTTGCTCTAGTGCCAATCCACGGTATCATATACATATCTCAACGTGTATCACATACTCATGGCCCTCAAGAGCTCACCTAGCACTCAAGAGTAGGCATGACAAGCAGACCCGGACCCTGCCCGGGTCCGCATGGACCCGGACGACCCTGGTCCGGTTAGACCCGGATCCGTAAAAAAAAATTACGGATCCGGGTCTTCTTTTTGAAGACCCGTATTTAACCGAGTCCAGGTCATAATATAATATTCATTACGCCATCATCCTATGATGCATAAGATTGACTAGACATTCCAATCAATCTCTCTTTCGACAAAGGAATCATCATTTACAAAAGATGAATACTATATATATAAAAGACACGTTAACTATCAAACAATTATACTAACTGTCATACAGATAGTTTTACTGTATCCTTTATTAGATCATATCTAATACGCGACTAATGTGAGTATCTCACAAGTCTCATAGATATATAAATGATAGGAGGTACCTATGATTTTTTCCTGGACTGAGAATGATATGAAACCGTATCAGTCCACGAAGGATAAATCATTAAACATCCATAGTCAGAGCATTATCGAGATTGGACATCGATGAATGCGTAAAAGACTAGTATTACACTTGTGCGCGTCGTGAGGGCACGACTACATAGTTCTCATATATTTAGGTATATGATACTCATGCAAGTGTAATAGGAGGTTGTGTTTTACCGATGGTACGGGAAACAGCTTCGCTCTGGATAAGACCCCATCGGAATTCCATTGGTAGTATGACTATGTGTCTATGGAAGTCCGAAATCAGGGTAGGTGTATTTGGTCTTAACCTGAGACTTGCACCGCTAATACTTGCGACAATCAATATACTTTGGTTGTGGTCGTCCAGGGCTTTAACAGGTTCTGTGTAAACCTATGCTGGGTATATTGAGAATCGTAGTGTGTTGGGTGTGATGTCAAGACGGAAATGTCACTCCAGTCATATGGAGTTGATGATCGCGCAGGGATACAAAACTGGTTCTCTAAAAAGGTTGCAACCGTCGGGATAATATGACTTGGTCATGATTATCCGATTTTAAAAAGACTATTTACTCGTAATCCGATATATGCTTCGTACGGGGCAGACACTGTACCAGCCCCAGACCTTGCATGTGATCATCTGATACTGGACAGAAATACGCAATACTACATATACTATGCCTGATATAGATCCTTTATTCCTGCAAGGATATTTCCGGAGAATTGGGTAGGCATGGTGCTTTGCTAGAAGCCAACATTGTCTTGTAAATCGGTACAAACGTAGTACGAGGTACTCACGTGTTCGGATAGTCCGACGACCGAATTTACTGCCAACATATCCGGGGATCTCATGGGTCGCTTCCCAAAGATTCACCGATGACGTATGAATCGCACTTTTATTAATCTGGGATTACTTAATGATGAGAGAGAAAATTAATCTGGGATTAATTGCGCAGATATTTTATCTGGGATAAAATATCAATTGAAGAGAGATAACGATTAATTTGAAATTAATCGGCAAATTAATATATTTGATATATTAAACGAAATTGGATTTCGACGCGGAATTAAAATTAGATTTTAATTCGGGCGAATGAATTAATTCGTTAGCGACGTGAATAGTGACTTCGCTAGGCGTAATCACTTAATTGCGTCGCAACGGAAAATTCGTTAATTTGGAATTAGCGAACCCGAGCCCGAGATTATTTGCGAGCGCATTCGTATTTCGAATTCGAGTGCGGCACGCAAGTCAAATCAAGCGTCAAATCGCTAGTCGCATCTAGCGTCACATCAAGCGTCAAATCATGTCATTTTGAGTGATGTGACCATTGATTGATTGATTGATGTGATTTGATGAGAGTTGATAGAAAGCATTTAATGCTTTTGGAGCCAAAATTTGTAAGTTGACTTTTAGAAAGCTTTTACAGAATTTTGGTATATGTTTATTATTTGATTTTGGAAATTAAATAAGCTAACATACACAACTTCCTTCTCTCTCTCTTCTCTCACGAATTGGGAACCAATTCTTCTCTCTCTCGCCCAATAGGGGCTATTTTTCTTCTGGTTGGCAGTGAACTGCCGTGACTCTTGAAGAAAAATGGGAAGCAAGTGCTTATTTTTTGTGGCAAAAATCAAGAGAGCTAGCACTCCGAGAGACATGCGAAGGTGATAGGGAAGTCCACCCATGAGCCGGGAATCGTTTGACGAAGCTTGGAGCTTGACGAAGATGATTCAAATGGCCGAAACCAGTGAGGTGTTGCAGCTCACGGCCGTGAGCAGTAAAGAGGGCAGTGAAGAATTTTTGTTCGTTGTCGCGTCGCTCAACCGCTCGATGTGAGTATTCCGCGACTTTCTCGATTGTATTCACACATGTTCATGCTTGTTTATTAATCCTTGGGACCTTAGTATTTTCCAATAATATAACCTTAGAAAGAAATTTGTACGCTCCCACTGAACCTACTAACATATATGCATTCTCTATGTTTTGATAAAATCAGACAATCTGACTGTATCAAAATTAGAGAACACAGATTTTCAGAAAACTTATCTGAGTCTACAATAGGCTCGATAAGCTAGTATATCAAACTGTGATCTTAGCAGAATACAAACTCTAGGGCTATTCTAGAATGAACTCTTCAAACAAAGAAATCACAACGGATTTCTCATTCGAAGAAAACATTCAGGAATGCCATTTTGCATTCTTTAGCCAAAATACATTGTTTAATATCAACATTAACCAAAAAATCTTTAATTGTTCAATTAGTGCGACTTGAGACAATTTTTCTCAGATTCTACGATAGATCACTGAATATAACGTTTCTCATTGTCATACGATAAAAGTCAAACCTTTATCAAGCTCACTTAGCTTTTGCTGCACAAATAATTTGCACATTTTATGAACTATTCATAACGAAAGCTTAATCGAGTTCAAAACTTGATCGTAATAAGCTATGAACAACCTTAGATCTATGGTTCAATGGTAATTTCCGAAATCGATATCAAATATCGCTCCCACTATAAGTTTTAGGATAATTTTATTCGATAAGAAAACAACAGAATCATTAAGTATCAAATACTTTGTAAATGATTCAAACATTCTATTGAACTTATACGGAAGATGTCTAAGGGTCTTTTCATCTTATTAATTGTGTGGTTCCACTTATAGTTTATCATTCTTACATTTGACTTCACTAAGTCAAGTCTTTTCTACAATCGTCAACATCTATTGTCACACACCAAGTAATAAAACAATTTTATTACTCGGGATCGTAGAAAAGATATTCTATCAAATAAAATACAATATTCTATTAAATAGAATAAATCATAAACCTTACTTGTACCTCCGAGGCGCAAGTACTTTCAATTATATAATAATTATATAAAAGAAAGTTTCAAATCTCAAACTTTTCAAGATTCAAATTTTCTACTATACATATCATATATGTAACTGTAGGAACATATGAAACCTTAATTAAAGAGATGAATTAGTGTTACTGGAGCATAACCCCAAGAGTATTGAAATTAATTCGGTAACACCCAATATCAAACGAATCATATCATATGAGATTCGATTTCTCCCACTAACCAATTCCATCACGATGGAATCATAGAAGAATCATTTTGAGTAAGAATCAAATTCATTAAATAACTTTAGAACTAATTGCCTTAAATTCATATGTTTGATCATATCAAATATTTTTGAACAATTCAAAGATTCACTATGAATTTTAAAGATATAGTTTTCAACACTTCAAATAGAATATCTTTGAACCAGTCAAAATATTCTATCCGCATTTCATCGGAAACATATTGAAAGTTCTCGAACCATTCAAGACGTTTAATATATATTCTTTTAGAAACACGCAATTAAGTCATGACAATTCATTAATTAAGTTACGGAGTAAAGAAAATTATCTAAGGTAATTTCTAATTCATTAAACTACATACATCCAATGTATTAGTCTAATTCTTGTGGTCCAATGACGATCATTGATTAAATGAGATTTAATCACATCTTGAATACAATATTCATTAAATGGATAAAGATATATGGTGTGATCTCGTATCAGGTCATCCTTTACCATACGGATAAGCATTTTATGCTTATGTGATAAAATCTCATAAAACACTGTTCTAAGTTATTTAGTTAACCGAACATTTTCTTAATGTTGATCTTTTCATTAATGACACTACTAGTCATATTAAAATATGTAATAACTGTTTATAAAGAACAAGTAACTATCCAATAGTCACAAGTTCTGATATCAAATATCAAAACAATCATTAAACATTATTTTAATTAACTAGACGGGAGATCTAGTATCGAATACCTATAGTTGTCGTATTGTGAGAATCAATATTCTCTTTACACAACTATACACATCTCTTTTATTGAGCTTTATTAATTTGCGTTCAATTATTCAAAACAATTACAAATGATTGATTAGCAAACTGTGTCAGACATGTGACTTCTAAAAGTCACTAAAGCCAAGAAACGCCATTATAAGATAAACAAATACTAATGGGATTTTCCTAATGCCAGTCAAGAATCTCGAGACATGAACTAATTCAAGTCAATTCTTACTGCATAAGAAACTATTCTTACTAGATAACTCTATCCAAAACAGATATATATTTAGAATACTAATCGTGACTTAGTAACTAAGTCATTAACCATCTTGATTTTTCAAGAAAACCGAAACAACAGTTCCCGATGGTTTGAACTAATCTAACAATATCTAAATCTACTGTCATTATAGAACCTATTCTAGAAATACGCAACCATAAGTAAAGTCAGAAAATATATTCAAGTAATATGCTATGCAGTAGATTAGAAGTATAATTCTATAAATAATATAGAATAAAGGAAAACAAAAGCAACAAATTCCATAAAATTACACACTGCTTTAGTTATGGATTTTTAACCCAGTAGTGTCTTCCACTACTTTACGTAATACCGTAATCCCCAACGGAGAATGAGAATTCAATAATTAAATCGAATTCCATAGTGAGAGTAGGATCCCATGAATATATTTCGACTCACAACTTTGGCACGCTATGGCCTACATATATTCATTAGGTAGACAACTCATTGTCAATCACTCACCAGTGACTCCTGATTTTGGTCCTGACCGTTTCTCGTTATGACAGCTTTGACACATTCACAAGGAGGCGTATCAAGGCTTCACTTGCCAATGACAAACTCAAGCTACCGATGTAGTCCTGACAGCTTTGGCATGTTCATGATTTCCACTTTCACTTAAATTTGTCTAGTATCAATATACAACCAGCATGGATAAAATTCTATCAACTACACTCTCACTGCTTTGGCACGATCTCGGATGCAGCCATAGAAAGTTACCCATAAACCATATTGACAAGACGGACCAAGAAACATGCATCCAATACAAGTTACTTTACAACCTTATTTTAAGCGGGGATATTCCTCAAGGAAGCATTGTTCCACATCAAATGCAGAATTTTAATCTAAATCATTTTCTAAATAACTCAATTCTACCTTAGAAAATATAACTCAATTTAACCATTAAATTTTTGTTACGTTTTCGTTAGCGTAGAACCGAAAAGTCAAGAAACATATAGATTACATGCATGTGCAAATATTAAAATTGGATTATATATCATATATCAAGCATGACTAATGTAATCGATATCAAATAACGACATAAATAATTAATAAACATCGCGAAACTTTTACGAAAACATTTTTCCGTAAAATGGCATAAAATGTGTTTTTGACCGAATCGACTACCCAATACACATGAGGGCTGCCCAGGTCTGCCCCAACAGTGCTAGGGCAGTTCATGGGCTGCCTGAACAGTGAAAAATTCACTGTTTTGACAGCCGTCACCCGGTTGGCTCAAAAGTCACCCGGTAACGCCGTTTTTCGCCGTTTTCGCTTATTTCAACTTCGAAACAATTTTCGGAAATTATTCCAACACCAAAAACACATCCAATACATTTATATGACATATTTTTCATCACCAAATGAACAGTATTTCCAGATCTAATCCAGAAGCTAAATATATCAATTTTTCATGCTTAAAATCAAATTTTCCAACATAATCAAATTAATCTTAACACCAATCAAAGTCACCACAAATGAACCACCCAAAAACAATTATAGGCATTACAAGAGTGGTCATAACACTCTAGAATGGCAACATATCATCAAATGATCAAATTGGACAATAATTACAATAATACCATCCAAATCAACTTCACACATGCACTTCACTTCCAAATCTATCCTCCAAAATCAAAAGCCCCAATTTTGACAAGTAAAGAAAACCCTAGAACTATTCTAGCAAAAAAAGAACAAGAAACTAGATTTCCAAACTAAAGAAGATTAAAGATTACATTTTTAATCTCCAATTTCCTAAGCCTTTTTCTTGTTTTCTCTTTACTTTCTTCCTTGAATCATCAAAGAAATTTGAGAGCTATTTTGGAGAAGTTGGTTCAGCTATGGAAGCCATTAGAAGGGAAATGAAAAACATTTTCACTTTAAAAATGCCCATTGCCGACTTTGGAGGGCCATTTTGGTCATTTATAAAATTTAATCCAATTAAATAACATTAAGCTTTTTTGGTAGCAAATCAAATTTGCACACATTTAGCTTAATTAAAACATGCCACATGTCACCAATAATAATTAAACATTTATCATAACAATTATGAAAAATGAATATTATTTAATTATTCAAATATTTAACATTTAAATATCTAAATAATTAATTAATATAATTATTATATATATATATATATATATTTATTTATTTATTTATTTAAAATAAATAACAAATACATATATTTATGGCATGTGTCAAAGTCTCATTTGACAAATAATTAATGTGTATCTAATCAAATTATGTATCAAATATAAATACACTATAATTATTAAATGACCAAAATCCCATAATGCATGTGTTATCGTTTACCGGTTAAACGATTCAAATTAACTCACTTAATCCGATGAAGTATTATGAATAATCTGTATTATTCATAACGTGTTGCCCAAGTGCTCAAAAAGTACACTTCATATTGTGGGACTCTCTAAGTTTAGGTTTATCCGTCACGAAATCCAATTTCGTGTCCATAATTCACCCACTCATGAATTATGACGACCACGGATAATCTCGCTAAATTATGCAAGTCGAGGTAATTGCATACGTATAATCCCTCTGTCACAGGCTATCCATATTATACCTGTGATATAGATAAGAACGTCAAATCCGTATGGTATAATATAATCGACTTTTAAATTTACGATCTCTAAATAACACTCGGAACTGATTTCCAAAGTTATACCACGGCCATGGATTTACTAGATCGTAAACAAGTGTAGGATGCCTATGCCCTGTACATAGGACTGACGGATTCTATCTTGATACACACAGGATATCATGAGCATCAGTCCACACCCAACGAACAGACGGAGGTCTGATCTAAATAGATCGGTGACGTGACTGCCATCAAAGTGTGAAGGATAACTCATATATCCACAGTGGTATCTCAAGTCGAAGGATCATTATGCTCGCTCAAGTCGGGAAGATTTCTATTGACGTTGGTGTACCATCTATTAGGAAATCTTCAGTGAGTCATTCAATGTTTATCAAATAAACACCTATATGTCTATACGAGTCTCCCAAGACTCATTGTTCATTTTGATAAACCATCGGACCAAATCACGATATACGACATCTACTGGTCTCAACGAATTTTTCTAACCGACCCGTGTTAGTAAATCTTGACCAGTAACTTTATTTAAGGATATACAACTTATAGTGACGCTCCACATTGTCAATTACAAACTACGTTGTAACTGCGCTCTACGTTGTAAATCCTAGGGTCTTTGTCTATTATACACGTATCACTAAATCAGATTTAGTTTCAATCTAATCTTAATTAGATATCTAATCGTAATTAGATCGAATATGTGTATAAAAGACAAATGGTGCTTGATGAGTGGTAATTATATCACTATTTCCCACTCATTTGACCTATTATTCTGTATAGTTTCTCGGGTTTTGTGAATATTTTGATGTGTTTTATTGTTATTTTGCAGATAAATAAAGTTTGGGAAGCATTGGAAGCAATTTGGGCCAAAACAGTGAAAAATGACACAAAAGGGCATTTTGGTAATTTTGCGCATCGCGACGCGCTTCCCGCGCCGCGACGTCTAACGTGCGCCACATTATGCTAACCTACGCCAGGGACACGTGTCAAAATATGAGAAATTAGACTTGCTAACATGCGCCGTGCCACGTGTCATCATCAGAACAGATCTTGCTAAAATACGCCGGGACACGTGTCATCATCACATGCTGCCGACAATACGCGTGCCACGTGTCAGCTTCTCATTCGACCGCATCAGCCGCGTGCCACGTGTCAGCCACGTGTCACCTACGTGTCATCCAAGTGGCCGCCATGTGTCGTCCACGTCAGCATCCAACCGAGTCACCGTGCCACATGTCGCCACGTCATCAACAGCCAATCAACGCCCGCCATGTGTCAGCATCTCAGTGGACCGATCATACCGCGTGCCACGTGTCGAAATTCCATTGGGCCGACAGATTCCGCGTGCCACGTCAGCAAGTCAACAGATCAACGCGCGTTTGACCAAGTCAACACGGCCTCGCGTCGCGACGCAAGAAGGAATTTGGCGTCGCGACGCGAGGCAGTTCTGATGCCTATAAATTGAAGCTTTCTGCACCTCATTTGGTGTGCTTTCCTTGGGATTTTTCCCTAATTTTATAGGATAGCATCTATTTTTGTAAATTATTAATAATATTTAAATTATGTATTTTTATTTTTAGTTTTTATTACATCATTTTATTTATTTACTTTTATATTTTGTAGTTAAAATTTCACTGGGGTAAAAGGTGAAACATTTAATATAATTATATAGGTTAATCTCACTTAATTATAATTTAACTGGATTAATTAATGGCAGACTTTATTACCGCCTATATGGTCAGTCTAAATATAAATTACTTTACCGCCTATATGGCTGGTCTTTATGTGACAGATAATTACCGCCTATATGGCTGATGTAGTTGGACTAAATGGATCACCGCTTATATGACTGGTTTTAAATGTTTAACATTATTAATTCCTGAGAAAGCATAACAAAAAAATAATTTATATATTATAATAAGTGAGATTCCTAGATATGAAATATTAAATATGGATCCTCTAACCCCAGTATTTTATTTTTATTCTAGGGAAGTGATGAAACACAATATTAATAGGCTTAATAATTGATTTAATTATATATTGGGTAATTCTTTAGTTTGTTTATTGAGTCTTAAGCTTAATGCTTCTTCTTGTCTGATCACCAATAAGATTGATTTGGTAAACTTAAAATGAACTTGACAAAGGGGTTTTAGGTTTCAGCCTTAGATTCAATAGCCCACAATCTTTCTTAAGGATAGATAACCCTTTAATAGATTTCCTTATATGATAGACATATACCTGTCGGGCGGGGGTAGCCATAATTGGAACTTAATCTTAATGAATTCAGGTAATTTGGTTGACATAGACATATGGTTCAATTGGGTTATACTGGGTATTTTCATCTGACCATCGACAGAGGCTTTTGCATATTTTTGTGTTCAGGTTAACAAACTAATTTATTACACATATATAAGAGAATCAATTCATCTTTAGAATAATATTGTGTGGAGTCACAACCCTAGATCTTTGTGT
>SKCR01033389.1:0-84032 GCA_019454045.1 Zanthoxylum bungeanum | reverse complement strand
TCCGGAGATCTCATGGGTCGCTTCCTGAAGATTCACCGATGACGTATGACTCGCACTTTGATTAATCTGGGATTAATTAGAAGAGAGAGATAGAATTAATCTGGGATTATTTGCAGAGATATTTTATCTGGGATAAAGTATTAATTAAGAGAGAGAACGATTAATTTGGAATTAATCGATAAAATTAATATATTCGATATATTAATCGAAATTGGTTTCGACGCGGAATTAAAATTAGATTTTAATTCGGGCGAACGAATTAATTTAGAATTAATTCGTTAGCGACGTGAATAGTGAATTCGCTAGGCGTAATCATTTAATTACGACGCGACGGAAAATTCGTTAATTTGGAATAGCGAACCCGAGCCCGAGAGTGATTGCGAGCGCATTCGCATTTCGAATTCGAGTGCGGCACGCAAGTCACATCAAGCGTCAAATCACTAGTCGCGTCAATCGTCAAATCAATTGTCACTTTGAGTGATGTGACTTGACAACTTGTCACTTTGATAAAGTGAAGAGATGTGATGTGAATAGTGATGTGAAATGATTGAAAGCTTTTAAAAGGCTTGAGATGGAATATAACATTATTTTATTCCTTGCCTTTTTGGCTTTTGAATTAAAGTTGAGTATATATCTTATTTTATTTACTTGGTAAAATATTAATAAGAGATATATACAAAAGCTTTTTATTCTCTCTCCATCTAAGGCAACAGTACACGGTTTTGGTAAGCCAAAAAACGTTTTCTCTTCCCTCTCATTTTCCCTCTTCTTCTTCTCTTCCTCTTCTCACGGCATGGTGCCGATTTCTTCTCAATTTTTCTGGTTAGACCGATTTTGAGAAGCAAATGAAGAAGGATGGTGCTAGCACACACACATGGGTTATACTTAGGTGATAGGGAAACGAAATCTTTGAGCATGGAAGCTTGAAGCTTGGAGCTTCAATGGAGTCTTGCATGGCCGATTCTTGGAGGTTCAAAGAGGATCCAAACCGCACAGCCCACTGTCAAGGAAAGCCATTGCCGAGCTTGGAGGGAGCTTAAAACGCACCTTGTTCTTCATCCATCAAAACCGAATTCAATGTGAGTTGATTCCGCCACCTCCTTTTGATGTGTTCATATGTCGTTTTTATGCTTTGTTTGTGATCTTTGGGACTTGATTGAACTCCAACAGTTTAATGTACCATAGGCAAAATGCCTTGTGGTACAACAACTAGTATCCAAAATAGTTGTTAAACATGGAATCCATTCCGGACTCATGGCACTTTGCCAAAACAGGGAGTCGATACCTCGTATCACTTTCTCAAAACGTAGTCGGTGGATATACCTTCATAAGATTGACATCTTAATGAGGTTAGATCAGAAACCCATACCCTAGGTTGTTTTCTGACTCTATCCGATCTACCCGATTTCTTGTGTATTTGAAGATTAATGGTACAGATTCATCATAGATGAATTGTTTGTGTTCCATTAAGGACTTCGTGCTTTGAATAGTATTACTCTCCGATTTTCATCGAGTATCACTATCCTCCCACTGACCACTGCATATCGGTATTCCTCTCAGGAAAACCGCATGGTGAGCAACAATCACATTGTTCTCATGTGGGATTTATAAGTACTATACTTATGGTTTCCCTTAGGATAACCTATATTGGCACTAATCCAATTTGGGTTCTTAGTTTGGTATCATCCAAACTTTATGCCTGGCATACCCAAATTATCAGAATGAGAAACCTCGTTTCTTTCCTGTTCATATCCTATATGATATCTGTCAAAAAGATTTACATGGAACCTTATTCTAAATAAGTTTTGCACTGTTAATACATATCCTGTTGAAGTAAACAGTAGCTCAGAGCGACTCGCGAAAAACCTAATATGTCCAACAAAACTTGGTTTTTAGTTCTGACACACCGTCAATTGACGTGTCTCGGGAGGAGTCCTCATATGAAAGAATACCGTACTCTTTCATGTATGTATGAAACTTACTGCTTAAGTATTTACCAATACGGTCTTACCGTAGCGGCATAATACTACACACGCCGATCTGTTTGTATACTTCGTGTCGAAACTCAAAGTTTCGTATTTGTGTTCTTCAAAAGAAACACATAACCATAACGTGATGCCACATCCGTTAAGGTCACGAAATATTCATGTACACATCTAGCCAAGCTAGATATGGGCCCACTTACTTCTTCACCATGAATAGGGTTTACAGATCGGTGGCCTTTACACTATTACCTAGTAAATAGTATTTTAGGTACTTTACCTAGTAAACTAGATTCGTAGACCTTATTTGAATAGTCAAATCAGTCCTAGTACCCACTCTTCAAAAGTGTGGATATACGAGTGTTGTTTAATTGTGTCCCAGACAACAATGCCACAAATAAGTCTCTATTGATCAAATCAATATGAGCTTATTTATTGTCATTTTATATGTTTGAGATTTTATTTATATTCAAAATATAAATTCTATTATTCACATCTAATGTGTTTATCTCGGTTTAAAGTCAGTATCCAACTCATAGCGGATTCTGAACATCAATACACATATTTTATGTACCACACTAAATATTTAAAATCTAATTTCAATACTAGTTGTGAACATAACTAAGACAAACATTTTTAAAGTTAGAGCCTCGCCCTTTCTTTAATTCCTTCGTGTCTTCCATATCCAAATGGTAGTCACTTTGGGATATGTCAATTATCCTTTTCAATATTTTAGGAACCTTAGGCCAAGCCTTGGGTTTTTTAGAATATTGAAAGGAATGTGCACCTCGTGCAACATGCCCAAATTGCAAACTTTGACTTTTCTCCACTAGAATAGTCAATTAATTCTCCAAGAATTATTAATTGCAATTTTAATACTTTTAAATCTAAAGATAGATTTATTATAAGTATATTAATTAAGCATTAAAGTCATCATCACATAAATCTTCCAAAGATTTTATGCTCTACTATTTGCTTAATTTTGGGCGTAACGTATAATAAGTTATTTTATCAAATAAAGTAACCTATTATTTATTCCCAATTTGTAAATTAAATCATTTAAAATATTTTAATCCCATATTATATTTTAAATATCCAACTTTTCAATTTCTTATCTTGATTACAATAGTCCAACTATTTAATCAACGATTAGTGGTACTATATATTATAATGATTATAATAGTCCAACTATATAATCAAATATAATCCAAATTAATTAACCTCAATTACATTGATTACTATAATCCAATTATAAAATCAACTGTAAACTGAAATTAATTAATTCAAATATATTGATTAATATAATCCAATTATATATAATCAAGTATAATACAGTCCAACTGTTTATTAAAACAACAATTTAAATATTAGTCCAACTAACATTTAATATACGACGAAATAATTTAAATGAGCGGTTTAGCGAGTAATTGAACGAATGTTGCAAATTCAATACTTGCCTCCCACTATTTTTCGTCGAGCCTCTAACCCTCTGTGGAGTACTCGGGAAACCGTGTTTCCTAGTGGGCTAGGATCCCGTTAAAGTATCATACAATCCTGACTTTGGTCAATAAAAAATTGTATGATAATTAACAAGGTAGATATCGAAGATCAATTGGATCCCATCCAACTCCTAGATCCAGTAGGTGGACATCCAAGTCCGAAACATATATCTAATATATGCCTATATATCGAATATATACCCTACCCGTTTCCTCTGAATCAACTAGGCCTTGGCTTTGGCCAAAAACAAACCTAGTGATCCCAGTCAAGCGTGGACCCATTGACAGGGAAGCTTCGTAATCAAATGTCTATGGACAAGAAGTGGTCTTGACTTTGGTCAAAAACAAACCACAACTTGGACACGACACCGATATATAACAAAGCCTCGTGATTAAAGCACATCTTTGACTGACAAGGGCTTGACTTTGGTCAAAAACAACCCCTGACAATCTCCGATCTTGAGCAAGAATCACTCAATGGAAGGAAATGATGCTTGATATTTAACGAGGGTTTTTCGCGTGCAAATTGGCTACCAATTTAATTATCTTTGTTAAGGTCTCATCATCATACACCCTTAAACATGCATTCTAAATACATAATAAAGCGTATATGAAAATAAAATAATAATGATATGCGGATGGATATTTTACATTGATCCTAGATCAAATCTCTCACTTTCTCTCTCCCGCTAGCACTTGTATTATTTCTACCCGTTACACTACACTTCTAAAGAAACCTCTTTTACATGGAGGGGAATAGGTGAGAAGAGAATACAAAGAAATAAGAGATAAGGCTGGACACGCAGGTCCAATTTAATAAATCAAATTTATTACAATTTCCAAAATCGCCCAACCCGACTAATATCCATCCGATATACATTATTGAAACATCACAACCATGTATTCATACAAGCATGTTATCAATCAATCAATCAATCAAATTAATTAATCTTGATTATTAGTGATCATCCAATGTTCAAACAAAGATTTGATTTTGTTCGAGTCAAACTCGTATTGCAAACACGTACTCAAAGTACAATTTCTACGAATTAAATTAAATTACATAATTAAATCCAATTTAATACGTATTTAATTCTAATTCATTATTTAATTCCAAATTAAATATTACACTTTTATTAACGAACCTTTACGACTTAAATTCCAAATTTAATCGCAACGGGTCTCAAAGCCCGATTAACATCTAATGTTTTATTTAATTAAAGTCCAATGGGCTTTTAATTAATTTCTATAGGCGTGGACTTTTGGTCAACTCGGGTCAAACCGAACAACCAAAATCCAATCCGGGAGTTACCCCATAAGCCTTTAAATTAATTTTGGCCCATTAGGCCCAATTAAATAATTAAGGTCCATTAAATCATAATTGGACCTTTTGGATTCGGTTTTGGGCCTAATTGGATCCAACCATTTTGCCTAAACCCAACTTTGTTACAACAAAGCCCAAAAGCCCAATTACAACCTAACAAGCCCAATTTCCAAAATCAAGCCCAAATTAATTAACTTATAAAATTCCAATTTCACAATTAATTAACCTAAGTGTAATACACAATCAATTACCCAATTACATTTCTAAAACAAAACATCAATTAGCCTAATTAATCATGCACTTTAACAACCAAATAGTGTCCAACACAATTCAATTAAAATCAAACCCAATTAACATGCTATCAAGTCTCGGCAATTAGGGGTTTTTCAATTCGATTCGGTTTCAATCCAATTGAGTCCACAATCTTAATTTCCCAAATCAATTCAATTCATCCAATGAATTAAAACAAAAAATCACAAAGAATTTCATGTTCCATAGAATTCGGCCAAGCCACTTTAAAAGGGAAAAAATGTTCTAAATCAAAATTCAATCCAATTGAACTTCAAAGCAACATTAACCAATTGTTTTAAGTCATCCAATGATCAAACAAAACAAAATTACCAAGACATTAGGTTCTTCCAATTTTCGGCCAAGCCTCCAATTTGGGGAAAATTGAATCCAATCCAATTTCATGAAATTGATCACACACAATCTCAATTAAACATGTTCTAAGCATACTTAAACATCCAATTCAATTAAAACATGCTCAAACACATTTTACCCAATTTCAAGTTTCATGTTCAACCTAAAGAATTGGGGAAAATTGATCTAATCCAATTTTCTTGAAATTGATCATGCACAACTTCAATTCAACCTCATTCAAGCATAATGCATCAAACAAACAACACCAAATCATGCCTAAATCGAGTTTACCCAAATTAAAGTTTGGACAAAAATAAGCAAATTGGGGAAAATCAATCCAATCAATTTTTTATCAAATTGATTACATATAACTTAAATTCAATCATATACAAACATTATTGAACAATCAATTTGACAGAATCAAGCTAAAATCAAAAAGCCCCCAATATGCTCAAGAACCCTAATTCGGTTTTCATGCAACAATAGCTCTAGATACCATTGTAAGAGTTCAATCAAGTCCCAAGGATCACAAACATGCATAAAAACGAGTTGAATACACAAAGGAGTAAGGCGGAATTCATACTCACATTGATGGGTTTGATGCTAGGAAGAACAAGATGCGTTTTTGTTGCTTCATCATGCTCGTTTTGGCTTCCAAGTGCAGTGAACTGCTCGGTTGGGGCTTTTTTGATGCTCCAAATCGGCCATGCAAGCTCCATTGAAGTTCCAAGCTTCAAGCTCAAAAAAATGAATCCAAGCTCATAAATTCGCTGCCCTATCACCTTGTATTACTCAAGGTGTGCTAGCACTTTTATCTTGCAACAAGATTACTTCTTTTCTCCCTTTTGATCGGCAGAAAACCAGAAAAAAAAGGATGAAGAACGGTCCAAGACCGAGAGAGAAGAGAGAAGGTTTTTGGCTCCATGTTTTTTGCCTAAAACCGTGAATGCCAAAACAAAATGAGAGAGTCACGTGAATGTGGTCTCAAAATTAGGCCAAATACATAAACAACAAAGACCAATGAGTCACGTGAATGGTAAAAAAAAATTTGCCAAAATCGTGAACAACAATTGGTCCAAGAGAGAGAGAATGATTATTATATACATATATTCTTTATTCCATTTACCAAGTAAATGAATAAAATATATATACACAACAATTAATTCAAAAGTCAAAAGGTACAAGTCCTATCAACTTTCAAACAATCACCTTTCTTTATTCACATCATGTCACTTTAATAAAGTGACAACATGTCATATCACATCACTCAAAGTGACAATTGATTTGACGCATGATGTGACAAACGATTTGACGCTTGATGTGACTTGCGTGTCGCACTCGAATTCGAAATGCGAATGCGCTCGCAATCAGTGTCGGGCTCGGGTTCGCTAATTCCAAATTAACGAATTTTCCGTCGCGTCGTAATTAAATGATTACGCCTAGCGAATTCACTATTCATGTCGCTAACGAATTAATTCTAAATTAATTCGTTCGCCCGAATTAAAATCTAATTTTAATTCCGCGTCGAAATCCAATTTCTAATAATATATCGAATATATTATTTTATCGATTAATTCCAAATTAATCGTTCTCTCTCTTTAATTAATATTTTATCCCAGATAAAATATCTCCGCAATTAATCCCAGATTAATTTTCTCTCTCTTCTAATTAATCCCAGATTAATCAAAGTGCGAGTAATACGTCATCGGTGAATCTTCAGGAAGCGACCCATGAGATCTCCGGATATGTTGGCAGTAAATACGATCGTCGGACTATCCGAACACGTAAGTACCTCGTACTACGTTTATATCGATTTACAAGACAAGGTTGGCTTCTAGCAAAGCGCCATGCCTACCCAATTCTCCAGAAATATTCTTACAGGAATATATAGATCTGTATCAAGCGTAGTATACGTTAGTAGTATTGTGTATATAGCCCGGCCGTATCGGATAATCACGTGCGAGGGCTGGGGCTGGATAAGTGTCTGCCCCGTCCGAAGCACATGTCGGATGTCTGGTAACATAGTCTCTATAATCGGATATACATGACCTGGTCACAATATCCCGATTGGTTGCGCAACACTCAAGAGCACTAGTACCGTATCCTGCGTGGACATCAACTCCAATATGACTGAAGTGATACTTCCATCTTGACATCACACCCATACAACTACGACTCTCTGATAAACCCAGAATGGTGTACACAGAACCCGTTTAAAGTCCCCTACCACAAGACCAAAGTCTATCGATTATCGTAAGTATTAGCGATGTAAGTCTCAGGTTAAGACCATACACACCTACCTTGATTTCGGCCCCCCATAGACACATAGTCATAATACCAATGGGATTCCGAGGGGTCTATCCAGAGCGAAGCTGTTTCCCGTACCATCGGTGAAACACGACCTCCTATCGCACCTTGCATAAGTATCCAATACTTATATATATGAGAACTATATGCCGTTGTGCCCTCACAAACGCGCACAAGTGAAATACTAGCCTATTCCGCATTATCGATGTCCAGTCTCGATAATACTACGGCTAGGGATATTTAATGATTAAACCTTCGGGGACTGATACTGTCTCATATCATTCTCAGTCCAGGTACTAATCATAGGGACCTCTCTTCATTTATATATCTATGTTGATCTAATCACAAATGATGAGAGTGCAATTTCCTTGTCACATAGTTAATTTGCTACAACAACACAATGATCTGTGCAAATAGTGACGCTATGGGTCATTTTGTCCAACATCACGTCCAATCGAATATACGTCATCCGGCGCGGCGAACCATCGTGGTAAGGATCTTATCCCCGTGAAACGGAGGGCCTTTAATCCGACTTACTAAGCCCATGCGCAATAAACACATATTATGCATAAATAAAGACAAAAGTAAACACAAAAATACTCGGCACGGCGAAGCATCGTGGTAAAGGATTTTAACCTCTTCAATTAGAGGACCTTTCATCGCACTTACTAAGCCCATGCACTTTTCTCATCATAACATAAATAAATAACGTGCAGAAAATTAAATGGCGGAATAATTAAACAACTCAAAATTAAACAAAAGAACATGCCGTTTACTCAAGTGGTACGTGGAGTTGTGGCCCGAGTACAGATCATACTACCGTCCATTCGGAATCGGCTATGAAATTTACGTCCGGGTTTCCATCCGATATACCTCAAGAGGCGACACGCCTTTCATTTTATCCAATGCCCACAACACACATCATATTTATAACACATACATATTTATCTACTCAAGGGCCGGCAACATACATTTAAACATCATAATCATGCGAATAACGCTCAATGAATAGTAAAAAAAACAAACTGAAAACAAGTGTAAAAAAATACCCTCAGGTCTAACCTTTTTTTGCCGACTTTCGGGCTTGCGTTTCGCGGAGATCGGAAGGGTAAAGCTCCTCAACTTTTTTGGTTCACTGGTCTAGCGTCTTAACTCACTGTTTTGCTGTTTTGCTTGCTGTTTGGTCTCCGATTTGCCGCTGTTTTCACTGTATTTTCTGCTCACTGTTTCAGCTCACTGTTTTGGTGTTTTAGGCTACTGTTTTTGATGTTTTTAAAGGCTTTAAGTGCAGATTTTTTTGTGATATCTTAAGGATTAAAATTGCAGTTTTTTATGCAGTTTTTTAGTGTTTTAGGGGCTGTTTTAGGGTGATTTTGCTGCTGTTTGGGCGTGTAAAACAGTGCAGTTTTTTTTGTGTTCACTGTAGTGCGTTTTTTGGTTGTAATTTTCAGTGATGGAGGGCTGCTGTATAGGGCTGGTTTCGGTGATGTGTGGGGGGGTTTACGGAGGTGGTTTTCAGTGGTGGTTAGGGGCGTATTGGTGGTTGTATTGGCTATAGAAATTCGGCTATGGAGGGGTGCAAGGAGATGGTGTTCACGGCTAAGGAGGATGAGATGGAGAGAAAATTTTCTATCTTGATTTCTTGCTTTGGCCGTGAGTCTTGGTGTGTTCTAGGGCTTGGGCGTGACTTAGGTTGTGTGAAGGGACCGAATGGCTTTGGTTAGGGGTTGTTTATATAGAGAAGGGTTAGGGCTTCACCTTGTCTCACAAGGAAGGGATTTGGTGCATTCAATAAGGATATGATTTAGTGCTAGGTAAGGAAAGCAATGGATTTGATTGGGGGACATGTCTTGGCTAGATTAGGATACAATATATTTGATTGGTTAGGATAGGCATTTAATTTGTTAGATTAGGAAGTCCATATTTTTAATTTGTTATGATTGATTTTAATTAGGTATATCATCTTTTTAATTAGGTGTATAACATATTTAATTTGTTTAATTTAGGTATATGTTTATTTTATGTTTGGTAAATATAATAATTCAATTATTTATTAATTTACTTATTATTATTGTTTTATTTAGTTAATGTTTTAATTAATATTTATTTATTTAATGTGGGGGTATTTTAAGGGTGATGGGCGTGTGGGCCTTGGTGGGTGGGATGGGCTTGGCTAGGTGCATGTTAATTTAGTTAAGTGTTTGGGCTAAGTTTGTGTGGGCTAGGTGGGTGTGGTAGGCTAAGTTCATGTGGACTAGGTGTGTGTGGGCCGGGTTTAGGTGTCTCGGGGCGAGCATAAATTTAAAACAGAAAACAAACGAGTTACTTGAAGCCAAACTAGTGAACTTAATCCGTCAATGAGTCAATTCTTGACTCTTCCCTTCCGATGTCCGTTTCCCGCGGTTTCCGTAACTTAAAAGGTAGTTGTCTCCAAATAAGACTCCTCATCGGGTTTCACATGCAAAAATGCAATGCCTACACCTAGTTTCCTAGTTGGCTAGGATCCCGTTAAATAACACACACCTTGACTTTGCCCAACAAGCTGTATGATATTTAACTAGGTAGATATCTAAGATCAATTGGATCTCATCCAATTCCTAGATCCAGTAGGTGGACATCCAAGTCCGAAACATATATATAATATATGCCAATATATCTGATATATGGCCTAACCTTTTTCCCTGAATCAACTAAGCCTTGGCTTTGGCACAACAAGTATAATGATTCCAGTTAAGCAGGACCCATTGACCTTGGAAACTTCGTAATCGATGTCGATGGACAAGAAGTGATCTTGACTTTGGCCAAAAAATCATAACTTGGACAAGACATGCGATATGGAACAAAGCCTTCATGATTCAAACACATCCGCGATGGACAAAGGTCTTGACTTTGGCCAACAAACCAGTGCCAATCTTGGATCTTGAGAATGAATCATTCAATGGAAGGAAAACACTTAATATTTGTTGAGGGTTTTTCGCGTAATTATCTTTGATTAGGTCTCATCATATACCCTTAAACATGCATTCTAAAACCATAATTAGGCGTGGTAAATAAATTAATAATGATATGCGGATGGATATTTAAAACATTTTGTTCCTAGAACAAATCTCTCCATTTCCTCTCTCTCGCTAGCACAAATCTTACATCTACCCAATTACATAAAACTTCTAAAGAAACCTCATTTACATTGAGGGGAATAGGTGAGAAGAGAAATACAAAGAATCAAGAGGTAATAGGCTAGACACGCAGGTCCAATTAATAAATTCTTAATTTATTACAACAATTTCCAAAATTGCCCTCACCCATCTAATATCCATCTGATATACATTATTCATACATCACATCCATGTAATTCACACAAGCATGTTATCAATCAATCAAATCCAATTAATTAATCTGAAATTAATGACCATCCAATGTTCAAACAACGATTTGATTTGTGTGAGTCCAACTCGTTTAAGAATAAGTACACAAAGTACGAATTCTTAAATTATATCAAACTACAATATTAAATCCAATTTAATTTGTATTCAATACTAATTCTTTATTTAATCCCAAATTACACTTTATTAATGAGCATTTGCGACTTAGATTCTAAATCTAATCTTTACGGGTCTCAAAGCCCAATTAACATCCAATGTCAATTTAATTTAAAGTCCAATGGGCTTTCAATTAATTTATAAGGCATGGACTTTGGCAACAAATGCCCAATAAGGAATCACCATTTGCCAAAAATCAATTTAGGCCCATTAGGCCCAATTAAAATTTTAAAGGCCCATTATATTATATTTGGACTTTATGGAAATGGTTTTAGGCCCAGTTGGATCCAACCAATTAACCTAAACCAAAATTGGCCCAACCAAGCCCATTAAGCCCAAATACAACATTTTTAGCCCAATTCCAAATTTAGCCTAACTAATTAAATTCCAATATTCCAAATATCATAATTTAATCGATTAAAGTGTATTGGCCATAATTAATTATTTAAATCAACATTTCCAAAATACCAATTTACACAATTAATCATGCTTTATTAAATTCAATTCATGTCCAACACAATTGAAATAAAATCAACTTATTACATGCTTATAAGGCTCTCGACAATTTGGAGATTTTTATACCAATTTTGATTTCAATCCAATTAAATTACAAATTAATATATCCCATGCATTTTACACATATCCAATTGTCTAAAATTTAAAAATCACCAAGAGTTAGGGTTTCATCACATTCGGCCAAGCATAAGGAATTTGGGGAAATTTTATCCAATTCAATTTCTCAATTCCTAAGATGCACAAATCTAATTTAACATCATCCAAGCTCAACCAAATCATCAATTTGAAGAAATCATGCTCAAATCACAAAATCCCAAATTAAAGTTTAAGAACCCTAAATTCAATTTCATGCTTAATAACCGCTCTGATACCATTGTTGGGTTTTCTAGGTCAAACCAAGATCAAATTAAGCAATGAAATATGCGAATACAACAAAGTAAAGTAGTGGAAATACTCACTTTTATCGGCTTTTGGATGCGATGAACATAAAAATTCCGCTCATTGTAGAATTCGGCCAAGCCCTTGTTTTTGTTGATCTTCAAGCTCCAAGCTTTGAGTGTTGATTCCAAGCTCAAGGATTGGTTTCCCTATCACCTTATATGATTCTTTGAGTGCTAGCACTTGGAAAATTTTTGCACCAAAAACCTTCCTATCCTTGTATGTGTCTCGACCAAGCCAAGAATTTTGAGAGGAAAATTGGCCATTATCGTGAGGGAGAGAGAGAAGTGATGAAGTTGTTTTGACTTATTTTGATTTCAAAAATCAAGTTAAAGATATACGAAACATTTGGAATTAAGTCATTCAACTTATCACACTTGTGTGTCTTACAAGCCACCATCATCTCATCACCAAATACCATCACCAAAAAGTTAGGCAAAGTGACTAGGTGATGTGACTTGTGATGTGACAAGTGAGCCCCACTTAATTCAAAATCTGAGTGGGCCCGCAAACACTCCCGGGCTCTGGTTCGCTAATTCGGAATTAACGAATTTCTGTTGCGACGTAATTAAATCAAATTTAATGAAATAATTATGCCTAGTAAAATTACTATTCACGTCGCTAGCGAATTAATTCTAAATTAACTCATTCGCCCGAATTAAAATCTAATATTAATTCCGCGTCGAAATCTAATTTTGTTTAATATATCGAATATATTATTTTACTGATTAATTCAAAATTAATCGTTCTCTCTCTTTAAATTGTATTTTTATCCCAGATAAAATTTCTCCGCAATTAATCCTAGATTAATTTTCTCTCACTAAAAATTAATCCTAGATTAATTATGTCTGAGTCATACGTCATCGGTGAATATTCGGGAAGCGACCCATGAGATCCCTGGATATGTTGGCAGTAAATCCGGTCATTAGAGTATCCGAATATGTGCGTACGTAGTATCACGTTCTTATCGATTTACAAGACATGGTTGGCTTATAGCAAAGCATCGTGCCTACCCAATTCTCCAGAAATATTCTTAAAGGAATATATAATATGTATCAGGCGTAGTATACGTAGTATTGCGTATTGCGATCCAGTATCGGATGTCACGTGCTAGGCTTGGGGCTCGAATTGTGTATGCCCCGTACAAAGCACATATCGGATCTCTGGTAACTAGTCTCTTTAATCGGATAAACATGACCTAGTCATATTGTCCCGATAGCTGCAGCATACCCAGAAGAGGCGTACACATAACATGTTAAAGCCCTGGACGACCAAAACCAAAGTGTATTGATTGTCGCAAGGATTTGCAATGTTATCATCTGATGTGATTTATTCGATCATCACAACGCCACGGTGTATGATCTGACGAATCAGATGAAATAATTGAAGTATATATTTGGATCATTGATGAGACCATTAATTCTTTAGCCTGTGCTGAAGCCTAGCTCAGCCGCTAATAGAACTACACCTAATCTAATTAGGATTATTATAGATCCAAATAGCTTCTATTGCTGCCTCAGCTACAGTAATTTTCCGCTTTTGTTGATTATTCGGTAACAGTATCTTGCTTGGAAGATTTCCAGCCCACTGTTCCGTTATTCAAACTATATAGTACCCTTATTAGGACTTATAATCGTTTTTTTCGGTTTGGAAACTTGCAACGGTGAACCCAGTCACTTCAAGTTCTCCTTCTCCATAGTTTAAGAAAGCATCCTTAGTTCATCTAAGATACTTAAGGATGTTTTTAACATCAATCCAGTGACTATCACTTGGATTGGCCTGATTGTGACTCCATATGCTCAAAGCATATGAGACACTAGGTCGCGTACATATTTTTCCAATTGGATCCCAAAAGACACTAGGTCGCTATATAAAATTTAACTAGGTAGATCTCAAAGATCAATTGGATCCCATCCAATTCCTAGATCCGGTAGGTGGACATCCAAGTCTGAAACATATATCTAATATATTTCCTAACCTATTTCCTCTGAATCAACTAAGCCTTGGCTTTGGCTCAACAAGCTTAATGATTCCAGTTATGCATGACCCATTGACAGTGGGAAAGCTTCGTAATCCACGTCGATGAACAAGAGTGACCTTGACTTTGGCCAACAAGTCACAACTGTCCAAGACATGCGATATTAACAAAGCTTTCATGGTTCAAACACATCCGCGATAGACAATGATCTTGACTTTGGCCAACAAATCAAAGCCAATCTTGCATCTTAAGAGAGAATCACTCAATGGAAGGAAACGCTTAATATTAAATGTGAGGGCCTTTTCGTAAATTGGCAACCAATTTATTATCTTTGATTAGGTCTCATCATACACCCTTAAACATGCATTCTAAAATCATAATAAGGCGCGATAAATATAATAATGATATTTAGATGGATATATTCATATTTTCTTCATAGAACAAATCTCTTTTTTTTTCTTCTCTCCCGTTAGCACTTTACATTCTTCTATATACCCAATTACATAACACTATAAGAAACCCCATTTACATTTAGGGGAGTTGGTGAGAAGAGAAATACAATGAGAATAAGAGGTGATAGGTTGGACACGTAGGTCCAATTTCAAATAAATACAATATTTACAACAATTTCCAAAATTGCCCCCACCCATCTAATATCCATCTGATATACATTATTCAAACAAATACATCCAAGCATTCACACATACCATGTTGTCAATCAATGTAATCCAATTAATTAATTCTTCAATTAATGACCATCCAATGTTCACACAACGATTTGATTTGCGCGAGTCCAACTCATTTAAGAATAAATACTCAAAGTAAGTATTCTTGAAATATATCGAACTACAATATTAAATCCAATTTAAATTGTATTCAATACTAATTCAAGTTTAATTCCAAATTAAACAATTACACTTATTCTATTATAATTGTGCCTTTTTAGACTTGGATTCCAAATCCAATCCAAATGGTCTCAATGGCCCATTTAGCATCCAATGCCAATTCTATTAGGTCCAATGGGCTTTAATTAATTCTTGAGGCATGGACTTTTGGCCATTATGGATCAAGCCCATAATGTCTTGGCCCATTTAGGAATCACCTTATGCCAAAAATTAATTTTGGCCCATTAGGCCTAAAAAGATCATTAAATGCACAAAAGTCATATTTTAGACTTTTATGGAATTAGTGTAGTCCCAATTAGATCAAACCCAATTTTTGTTGAGTTCTAATATAGGTCCCAAAATCGTGAAATCAAGCAAGAAAAACGCATGAATACACAAAGGAGTAAGGGCGGAAACATTACTCACATTGATGGGTTTGAGATGCGAAGAACAAACGCCTTCAAGACTCCCTCAAAGTCACGGCAATGAGCTCCCAAGGCAGTGGGCTGCACGTTTTTGCTCCTCTTTGAACCTCAAAAATTCGGCCATGGATGAACACCATTGGAGCTCCAAGCTTCAAGCTTCCAAAAGGGATTCCAAGCTCATGAATTTGTTTCCCTATCACCTATGTATCACTCAAGGTGTGTGCTAGCACTCTTCATCTTCCTTGCTTCCCTTTAAATTCGGTCACAACCAGAATTTTTTAGAAGAAATTGGCTCCAAGCCGTGTGAGGAAGAAGAGAAAAAGAGAGGGAAAAAAGAAAACGTAAAAGGGAGAGAGAGAGAGTGATATTGAAAAAGAAAAAGTGAAAAAATGCTTTTATATTTTCAAAATAATAAAGCCATATACCACTTTTTCAATTTTCAAAAAAAAGTTAAAAGCAAAAGCATTAATGCTTTTCAACTACCACATCAATCACTCAAATCAAATGACAACTTGTCACATCACTCAAAGTGACATTTGATTTGACGCTTGATGTGACTTGTGATTTGACACATGATTTGACTTGCGTGCCGCACTCGAATTCGAAATGCGAATGCGCTCGCAAATAATCCCGTGCTCGGGTTCGCTAATTCCAAATTAACGAATTTTCCGTCGCGTCGTAATTAAATGATTACGCCTAGCGAAATCACTATTCACGTCGCTAACGAATTAATTCTAAATTAATTCGTTCGCCCGAATTAAAATCTAATTTCAATTCCGCGTCGAAATCCAATTTCTAATAATATATCAAATATATTATTTTATCGATTAATTCCAAATTAATCGTTCTCTCTCTTTAAACGATATTTTATCGCAGATAAAATATCTCCGTAATTAATCCCAGATTAATTTTCTCTCTCTTCTAATTAATCCCAGATTAATTAAAGTGCGAGTCATACGTCATCGGTGAATCTTCAGGAAGCGACCCATGAGATCTCCGGATATGTTGGCAGTAAATACGGTCGTCGGACTATCCGAACACGTAAGTACCTCGTACTACGTTTATACCGATTTACAAGACAAGGTTGGCTTCTAGCAAAGCGCCATGCCTACCCAATTCTCCAGAAATATTCTTACAGGAATATATAGATCTGTATCAAGCGTAGTATACCGTAGTATTGTGTATATCAGCCCAGTATCGGATAGTCACGTGCTAGGGCTGGGGCTGGATAAGTGTCTGCCCCGTCCGAAGCACATGTCGGATGTCTGGTAACTAGTCTCTATAATCGGATATACATGACCTTGTCATAATATCCCGATGGCCGGCCAGCACTTAAGAGCACTAATACCATATCCTGCGTGACATCATCTCCACTATGACTGGAGTGATACTTCCGTCTTGACATCACACCCAATATACTACGACTCTCTGATAAACCCAGAAGTGGTGTACGCAGAACCGGTTAAAGCCCTGTACCACCAAGACCAAAGTCTACCGATTATCGCAAGTATTAGCGATGTAAGTCTCAGGTTAAGACTATACACACCTACCTTGATTTCGGCCTCCCATAGACACATAGTCATAATACCAATGGGATTCCGAGGGGTCTATCCAGAGCGAAGCTGTTTCCCGTACCATCGGTGAAACACGACCTCCTATCGCACTTGCATAAGTATCCAATACTTATATATATGAGAACTATGCTGTTGTGCCCTCACAACGCACACAAGTGCAATACTAGCCTATTCCGCATTATCGATGTCCAGTCTCGATAATACTCCGGCTAGGGATATTTAATGATTAAACCTTCGGGGACTGATACTGTCTCATATCATTCTCAGTCCAGGAACTAATCATAGGGACCTCTCTTCATTTATATATCTAAGGTGATCTAATCACAAATGATGAGAGTACAATCTCCTTTGTCACATAGTTAATTTGCTACAACAACACAATGATCTTTGCAAATAGTGACGCTATGGGTCATTTTGTCCAACAATTTTCCACAACCAAACTTGGCCCAACCAAGCCCATATTCCAAATATAACCAATTAGCCCATTTAGTATTTTTAGGGACTAATTTACATTAATACAATATTCTAAATATTACATTAATCCATTTTAAGTGTAATTAACATAACTAATTAATTAATCTAACATTTCCAAAATATTAATTAATCTAATTAATCATGCTTATCATTCCAATTCATGTCCAACACAAATTGAAGCAAAATCAAGTCTCCAACAACATGCTTCTCACGAAAATGACAAGAAATTAACATCCAATTTGATTTCAATCCAATTAAATCAACATTCAACATAAATTTCGTGCCATTAACACATCCAAGTGTTAAAATTCAAAAAATCACCATGAGCTATTCTAGGATAATATTCGGCCGACATAAGGAAATTGGGGAAATTTGATCCAATCAATTTTTCAACAATCCAACAATGCACAACTCCAAGTTATCATCATCTAACATCAACCAACAACTCAATTTTGAATTTTCATGCTCCAAGCAAAAAACCCTAATTAAAGTTTAATCACCATGAGCTATTCTAGGGTAATATTCGGCCGACATAAGGAAATTGAGGAAATTTTATCCAATCAATTTTTCAACAATCCAACAATGCACAACTCCAAGTTATCATCATCTAACATCAACCAACAACTCAATTTTGAATTTTCATGCTCCAAGCAAAAAACCCTAATTAAAGTTTAAGAACCCTAGTTTTCAAAATCATATTTAGCAAGGCTCTAGATACCATTGTTAGTCTCTAAGACATGTCACAAGATCCAAAATGTGATTTTATGTGTGAAATTAACAAGTAAAGTGGCGGAATCACTTACTTTGAATTATGGAGAAATTTCGAAAATTTCCTCTTGGATGAAGCTCTAAGCTTGTTGTACATTGTTTGTTCCTTGGGTGAGTTTCCCTATCACCTCATTTGACTCCTCCAAGTGCTAGCTTTGATGAAATTTTGAAGCAAAAATTTCCTTTCAATTGAGAGAAGTTTCGGCCAAGAGGAGGGAAGAAGAGAGTGAATATTGTGTGTTTCCAAAACTTGGTAGTTGTGTGATTAAAGACAATTATTAATAAAGCCAACTACTTCCATAAACTTTAGACATTTGATGTAAGTCATGTGGCCCCACCATATTTTAAATTCAAAATTTGAGTTGGCTTCTTCAACACTCAACTTGACTTAGGCAATTTTATCGAGTTCATTTAATTCAGAATTAAACGAATTTGTCGCCGCGCCATAATTAAATCCAATTTAATTAAATAATTATGCCTCATAAAATTATTACGATAGTCACTTTCGAATTAATTCTATATTAATTTGTTCGCCTGAATTAAAATTTAATTTTAATTTCGTATTGAAATAGAATTTAAATTAATATATCTGATATATTATTTTAGCCCCAAATAAATAAATTAAATAGAAAAATCCAATTTAACTATTAAATTTATTTTATCGATTAATTCTAAATTAATCGCGTTCTCTATTCTATACTAAGTTAATCCCAGATTAATTTTTGCCGTAATTAATCCCAGATTAATTTTCTCTCTCATAAGGAATCCCAGATTAATTCTATATGAGTCAAATGTCATTGGTGAATCTTTGGGAAGCGACCCAAGAGATTCTTGGATATGTTGGCAGTAAATACGGATATTAGACTATCCGAACACAAGCTTACCCCGTACCATGTTCTCACCGATTTACAAGACATGGTTGGCTTCTAGCAAAGTACCGTGCCTACCCAATTCTCCAGTATTCACCGAGGAATATCATATGTATCGGGCGTAGTAATACAAATATAATGTATTGCATAATATGATCCAGTATCGGATGTCACATGCTAGGCCTAGGGCTGGCTCTTTGTCTGCCCCATACGAAGCATATATCGGATCCCGAGTAACTAATCTCTATAATCGGGAAGTCATGACCTAGTCATACTATCTCGATAGCTGCAGCTTTTAAGAGTACTAGTTTCGTATCTTGTGTAACCATCATCTCCATATGACTGAAGTGATACTCCCATCTTGACATCACATCCAATACACTACGATTCTCAGTAAACCCAATACAAGCGTACACAAAACCTGTTAAAGCTCCAGACGACCAATACTAAAGCAAACTGATTGTCGCAAGTAATAGCGACGTAAGTCTCAGTTTAAAGATCACATACACCTACCCTGATTCGGATTCCCATAGACACATAGTCATACTACCAATGAAATTCCAAGTGGGTCTATCCAGAGCAAACTGTTCCCGGTCCAACAGCTAACAGAACCTCTTATTACACTTGCATAAGTATCCAATACCTAAGTATATGAGAACTATGCCGTTAAGATTTCATAACGCGCACAAGTGTAATACTAGTCTATTTCATATTATTAATGTCCAATCTTGATAATACTTCGACTAGTGATATTTAATGATTAAACCATTCGTGGATTAATACTGTCTCATATCTTATTAATCTGATTTAACCATATGGACTCTTATCATTAATATATATCCAAGTAATCTGATTACAGTAATGATAAAATAGCAATTTCCTTTTGTCACATAGATAATTAGTACAAAAAACACAATGTTCTTTACAAATAGTGATGTTATGGGTCATAATTGTCCAATATTTTTCCCAGAAATATCTCTTATGCTCTGTTTCATATTCATTACTGATGTCCGATATCCCCATGCAAGAAGCTTGGTGGTTGATAGTTTGGAGGACAAAGCTTTCAGGCATGCCGAAGTTGATCATGTAGGTGGGTGGCGGAACGGAGTGGTAGTTGGGTAGAGGATTTATGTGTGTGTTGGGTTGTTCCTTTTCTGGGTCGGGTATTTTATAGGTGTCAATGAGATCTTGGATCTCATGCCTGAGGCAGGTACAGTTGTCAATGACATTGCCTTTTTGCTGATGGTAGTGACAGTGTAGGTTGAGCTTGAGGTGAGCTGGCACAAAGTTTGGAAGTGGTCTAGGTTCTAAAGGTTTTATGAGTTCTTGCCTCTTCAACTTTTCAAACACCTTTGAGAAAGGTCTACTAATATTGGAGAATCACCTTTTTCTGATAGCGGGGACCTCAGCAGGAGTGGGCTTGGTCCCTGAAGGCCCCTCAATAGTCCTTATATTCTGGCTGTAAAACTTTTTATTCTCGGCTTCCTCTTCCTCGATATCTATGATAGTTTCTCTTAACTGTCGAAAGTCACTAATCATGGAGGTCATCCTTCTCAGCTTGTTATAAATGGAGGGCTTGGTTCCCTTGATGATCATCTTAATCTGGTCCTTCTCTGAGGGCCGTGTCTGTATTTTCAAGAGCTGGCCTCTCCAGCGATCCACATAATCTTCGAAACTCTCATCTAGCTTTTGTTTAGTATTTTCTAGGTCAATGAGCAACAAGTCTATCTCCAGGTCTGTGACATATTGGTTCAAAAAGTCCTGTGTTAATGCCCTCTAGTCATCCATGACCTTTCTCTCCAGGCCATGATACCATACTACGGGCGCCCCTTCCACTGACATCCTGAACATCTTCTGCACCTGACGCTTCGACAGACTCACTGAACTCATCACTGAAACATATTGCCGGAGATAGACCCTCAAATCTCCATTTCCGTTGAACTTGGCCATGTCAGGCATCTTAAACTGGGGAGGCAGCTGTTCTTCGAAAGTCATCGCATCATAGTCCAACAGATCTTCATGATTTCCCTTCATCTTGCGGGTAACTGACTCTACTTATTATCTGAGTTTCTATAACTCTGCCTGAGACCCGGCTATCCTTCCCGCGGCGTACTCAGCCATGTCATCATCAAAAATAGGGATTTCTTCGCTTACCCTATTCGGGGGCTCCTCATGCCTACCACCCTCGTTGTTTTCTATTCCCATTGTGCGGGGTACTGTCAGATTGGCCATAGCATTGGTCAGAGCTTGTAGCTGTTTGGTAATTTTGGTGATGTTGTACTCCACTTGATCCATGTGGGAACCTTCATTGTCGGACATACTCATGTTTCCTAGCCTTTTCTTGAAAAGTCTTTATTCTTCTCTCACCCAACGGATATCTATGATGGCTGTTAAAATAAGGGGTCAGTATGATGCGTGTATGCATGTGACGCATGAGATGCTTGTGGTTATCAAAGCAGCATATATCCTTCCGACCTTATTCCCCCCACACTCGTGGTAAGCCCATTTATGCCCTAGGTATGGCTCATTCTGTGCACCAATGTGGGGTACACAAAATCGTTCTCTCCTACACTATAGGGGTGAACCTTGGTTACCTCAGTCCCGTTCCATCGGTAAAAGACAAAGACCGTCCATTTATAATATTGACTAAGCCTATTATGGGGATCGTGCCATTGTCTACAATGACGAATTGGGCCCTCGGTAATCACGGTTGTGGGGATGGACTTGGAGATATCTAAAAGTATACAAATATGCCATAACAAGGCGTACCTTTTCTGGATGAAAGCCATTGCGGATATCAGGCTCATGCATTTGGCATATTTGGATCATGTTTGAACCTTCTAAGCTCATCAAGGTTTTCATACAAGTTGGCCCGTTATCATTTTAAAGCGTTCAATTAGATTATCACGAAGTGCAAACTTGTCCCAGTTGAAAAGGCCTAACAGGTTTACACTTTTGTGATAAGGTGGCTAAATAACTTCAAATGATAGGGGGTCCAAACACAAGGTGGCCCATTGTCATTTTGAAAACTTTTGGCCAACTATCATAAGATATAAACTCGTCATAGTTTAAGTGGCCCAACAAGTTCATATCAATGATGAGAGGTCCAAATGGATCCAAATGATAATGGTCTCAAACATAAGCATAGTGGTAGCTTCTATAGGACATATAATTATGGTTCATATGTGGGCTTATAAGGGAATGGATAAAGGCTCTCGCCGATGAAGGGTTGCTCACAACTAGGTCTCCCCACTCAAGGGTTCGAGCGACAAAGTGAGCACGCCTTTTTTATACCTTAAGGTACGTGCCAACGAGTGATGGTCATCACATAACGATCTGCCGCCTAGAGTGAAAGTGACTTCACGATACATGACACCATCTGGGTAGAAAGGGTATGCAAAATATATGAGACTTGGGTAACCAAAGCAAAGCCAAAGCCACGGACACTACAAGGCATTATTTCGGGGCCGATTCTCTATCCCCAGTGGAGTCACCATCGGTAGGAGCGAAGCGAGGTTTACCGTTAAACCTATGATGTTCGGCGACCATGACATTGTTAGGTTCCCAGCCCGTAGAGAGTACGAAGTAGCCCGTGGGGGACTAAATCGGAGAATAAATTAGTCGCCACCCAGTGTGAACTGGGAAATGATTTAAGGCCGCACTCACCCCTCGCAAGGGAAGACATCAAACCGTTGGGTTCAGAATAGTCCCTTACTTATGCCAGTATAATGGACGGGTTCAGACAATGGTATAGCCAAGTCTTAATGCAAATCTGGCATAAAAGTGAATAAAAATGCAATAACATACCCGAGCAAGATAATAATCAGAATGACATAGTTCCAAAAGGATATTAAAAAATATGATAATGAAAATTATAATATCAACCAAAAGTGGGAAAAAGCGTTAATAATAAATGCGAATAATTAATCCCACACGCATAATGCAAAATAAATGACTAAAGAGGTAAAAAAAATGCATAAAATATAAAGAAATAGGTCGTCCAGTGTGTGTGCGTTCGTGTAGCATTCGTAAATGCGTTCGAACAAAGTATCCCATAGAGTTCACGTTCATGTAGCGTTCGAGAACGTGTTCGAACGGAGTGAGGCAGAAGGCATGCGTTTGAGTGGCGTTCGAAAACGAGTTCGAACATTCTTACAAAAATACCACCAATAATGACATAAACACGCATATGTGAATATTTCCCGAGCGGTACGTGGAGTTGTATCTCAAGTACAGACCGCACTACCATCCATTCGGATTTGGCTATGAAATTTATGTCTGGGTTTCCATTTGATATACTGCAAGGGATAATACACACAATCATTAATGTAATGTAAACGGACATAAAAATATATGCGAAATAATATAGGAAAATATAAGTAAAGGCGAAATATTAAAATGACAATAAAAAGTGGACAAATAAATAATAGAAAATAAATACGAAATAATAAATAACGATGAATAAAAAAAAAAAAAGTTAAATAACGGAATGGATAAAAATAAATAATAAAATACCGAAAGAGAAAAATAATGTGACCTGAAATTTGGCCGTCTCCAATGTAGGACTTCGCATACCCGACTGGACGTATTTCATGTCCAGCCAGACATGCCGTGTCCGGAACTATGAAAAGAAATGTGGTAAGGGTGCCCTCAGGTTTTACCTTTTAAGTTGCTTCTCGGAAGTATGTTAGGCCGTCGTCGGAAGGATTGCTGGTTCGCTGTTTCTGGTTAATGGTTGATGTTCACTGGTCGCTGTTTCACTGGTTGTTAGTCGCTGTTTTCTCTCTTTTTTATGCTTAACGATTTTGCTATTTTTTGGCTACTGTTTTTGGTGTTTTGGGTCACTGTTTTTGGGCTGTTTTGGGGACTATTTTATCGTTGTTTGTTGGCTGGTTTTGGGGACTGTTTTATCGTTGTTTGTTGGCTGGTTTGGTCGGTGGTGGGCTGCTGTTTTAGTGTTTATTTTGGTTGGTGGTGTTGTTGTTTTGTGGATTTGTTTTGGTCGGTGGTGTTGCTATTTTGCGGATATTTTTCTTCACTATTTTTACGGTTTTCTTCACTGATTTTGGGGGCTTTTTTCTTCACTGGTTTTTGCATTGTTGGACGGTGATTGAAAGACTTTTGAGGGCTGTTTGTTGGCTCGGTTTTAGGGCTATTTATTCACGTTGATTTAGGTTTTTTATGGATGTTTGTTGGAACGGTTTTAGGGCTATTGGCCCAATCGTCATAAGACATAAGACATAAACACGCCCCATCGATATTTTTGAAGCTTTTGGCCCAATCGTCATAAGACATAAACACGTCCCAGTTTAAGTGGCCCAACAAGTTCGTATCTTATGACGAGAAGTCCAACTGGATCCAAATGATGATGGTCCCAAACACAAGCATAAAAGGGTGCCTTTTATGGGTCATACAACTACGGTTCACATGCGGGTTTATAAGAGCATATATAAAGGCTCCCGCCGGCGAAGGGTTGCCCATAACTAGGTCTCCCCACTCAAGGGTTCGAGCAACCAAGTGAGCGCACCTTTTTTATACCCTAAGGTACGTGCCAACGAATGCTGACACCATATAATGATCCGCCGCTTCGAGCGAAAATGACTTCAAGATACATAATGCCATCAAAGTAAGAAAGGTTATGCAAAATATATGAGACAAGGTTAACTAATGCAAAATTCACAAACATTACAAGACATTATTTCGGGGCCGATTCTCTATCCCTAGTGGAGTCACCAGACTGTAGATAGCGTACAGAGGTGTGCGATGATGTCTGAGCTCGTAGCCCGTTTGGGAGTACGGAATAGCCCACGGGGGACTAAACCAAAGAATAAATGGAGTCGCCACCCAGTGTGAACTGCTAAATGATTTAAGGCCGCACTCACCCCTCGCAAGGGAAGACCTCAAACCGTTGGGTTCAGAATGGTCCCTTACTTATGCTAATTGTAATGAAAGGATTTATGCGATAGTATAGCCAAGTCTTATGCAACACATAAAAGATAATTTAATAAACACACAAGTTTGCACACCCATAAACATAAATAAAAATGAAGGCAAATGCATAATTCCGTAAACGTATTGAACAATGAAGCGCAATAGTGTAATTAATAATAACTATAACAGCATTAATAATAAAAGCGGATAATTAAGTGTGTAATGCAAAAGAAATAATTAAATAGGCAAGCATGCATGGAAGTAAACGTGAAGTGTTGCGTCAGAATGAATAGAGATAACTAATAGGATCAATACGAAGTGATAAATAATAAACAAAAAGGTGAATAACAAGATCAACAGAAGAAGGACGTGACCAAGAGCTTTGGCTAACGTCCATATAGGATCTTTTACATCCAACGCGACAAAACATTATGGTAAAGGTAGCCTTTAGGAATTTCACTCGAATGAAGGACCTTTAATCCAACACGATTTGCCCTTACGCACCAAATGACAATGCAAAAGTAAATAGACGGAATAACAAACAGAAAGTAAAGGACAGAATAGGAAAAGAGATGCGACCAAGGCCGACATCTATTTGGGACCTCATATGCTCGACTGAACGTATTTCATATTCAATCAAGTATACTTCGTCGGGCGCGGTAAAACATCATGGTAAAGGTAGCCTTTGGGCATTTCCCTCAAATGGAGGACATTTAACTCAACATGATTAGCCCATGCTCACGAGATAGCAATACGTAAATAAATAAAGCAATAACAAGCGGAAAGTAAATAATCATAATAATAAAATAGATGCGACCAAGGACGACACCCGGCACGGAGAAACATTATGGTAAAGGTAGACTTTAGGCATTTCCCTCGAACGGAGGACCTTTAACCCAACATGATTAGCCCATGCGCACTAGATAACCATGCATGAATAAACGAAGCAATAATACGAAAAAGGTAAATAACATAATAATAAAAGAAATGCGACCAAGGCCAACATCTATATGGGACCTCGAATGCCCGATTGAACGTATTTCACATTCAACCAAGTATACTTCGTCCGGCGCGGCAAAACGTCGTGGTAAAGGTAGCCTTTAGGCATTTCCCTCGAATAGAGGACCTTTAATCCATCATGATTAGCCCATACGCACGAGATATCAATGCATGAATAAACAAGGCAATAATACGCAAGAAATAAGTAACATAATAATAAAAGAGATATGACCAAGGCTGACATCTATATGGGACCTCGTATGCCCGATTGAACGTATTTCACATTTAACCAAGTATACTTCATTCGGCGCGGCAAAACATCATGTTAAAGGTAGCCTTAAGGCATTTCCCTCGAATAGAAGACCTTTAATCCATCATGATTAGCCCATGTGCACGAGACAGCAATGCATGAATAAATAAAGCAATAATACGCAAGAAATAAATAACATAATAATAAAAGAGATGCGACCAAGGCCAACATCTATATGGGGCCTCGTATGCCCGATTGAATGTATTTCACATTCAATCAAGCATACTTCGTCCAGCGCGGCAAAACATTGTGGTAAATGTAGCCTTTAGGCATTACCCTCAAATGGAGGACCTTCAATCCAACGTAGTTAGCCCATGCGCACTAGATTAGCAATGCATAAATAAATAAAGTAATAACACGCAGAAAGTAAATAACGAAATAATAAAACATAACCGATGAATGAACACAAAATTAAATAAAAAAATGAAACTTGTGCTTGAAAGTTTCTCAAGTGGTAGGTGGAGTTGTATCTCAATTACAGACCGCACTACCGTCTATTCGGATTCGACTACGGAATTTACGTCTGGGTTTCCATTTGATATACCGCAAGAGATAGAACGTAATCATTAACTCAACATAAATGAAACTATACGTAAAACATAAATGCATGCGAGTGATCAACGAGGAATAACTGAAAAGATAAATAGTAAATGGTGCCCTCAAATCTTACCTTTTAAGTTGCTTCTCGGAAGTGCGTTGCGTCGTCGCCGGAAGGGTTAGTGCTCCGTAACATTTCTGGTTTTCTAACTCGGTTTCCCTGCTGTTTGGGGTTATTTTTAGGGACCATCTTATGGTGTTTTGCTCACTGTTTTGAACTCGATTTTGTCGAGATAAAAGGGGTTCGGCCGAATGGATATTTTTTTGGTGCCGAGAGGGGTGGCTATTTGTTCACGTGGCTGTTAGCTGCATGGTGCATGGGGGTTGGTTTGTGTCGATCAAGGGGCAGTTTCTTGTCTTCGAGGCTTAAGGGGTTTTTGTCACTTTGCGACTTGTTGTGTGGTTTATTTTTCTGCTCGATGCTGAAGTGTGGTTTATAGATTATTGTTTTTTTTTATTCTTGCTTTTAGTTTTTTGTTTTGCCGAAGAGAAAATGGTGAAGGTTAGAGTCGAGCAGTGTTGTGTGAGTGAAGTGTAAGCTTAGGGTTTGTGGTTGTGAGATGTGTTGAGTGTGTTACATGAAGGAGGAGGCCATGTGCATGTCTTCAGTGAGAGAGAGAGAGAGAAATGTTTTGGTTTGTTTTTGTCGGTTGGTTGTGTCTTTCGGGCCGAGAGAGAGAGATGGAAGGAGAGAGGCAGTGTGAGGTTTTGAGGGGTGTTGTTCTTTCTTTGGTCGGCAGGTTGGTGGAGGAGAGGAGAGAATAAAGAGAGATTTGTGATGGAGGGCTGTCATGAGTTGTGAGTTATTTATGTGAGTGGCGCTAGAAGGATGGCTGCTTGGTTCATGTAAGGTGAGAGAGATAAGTAAGAAGCCGAGAGCCTTGAGTGTATATGTTGTCGTTAGGGGCTGTCCATGTGTGTTTATTAATTTAGGGTTTTATTGGCGTGTGGGCTTGTTTAGGGTGAGAAAGAGAGACGAGAGTAGTGGTTCTTGTGTGAGTTCCTGGGAGAGGTGTGCGTTTAGGGTTTATTCTTTTTATTGGTGTTATGGCCGTGAATGAGAGTTGGCCAAAGAGAGTTGTCTGCGTGAAGAGCGAAGAAGAATTAAGGTTTGGGTTATGTCTCTTTTTATCATAGTGCATGTTAGGGTTTCCTTGTTTGTGCATGGATTAAAATGGAACAAATCAAGCAATTATGAGTGTTTTTGTTTAAGGAAAGGATATTGTGTATTTTTTGTGGGGAATATATTCAAAATATTTTTAATTTGGAAGGTGATTTAATTGGATTGGGAAGGGGATTTGATTTAAATTATGATGGGGTTTTGATTGGATTTTGACATTGTTTTAAATATGATTTAATTATTTTTGGATTGGACTTAGGCGAAATAGGCTTTTCATTGGTTGTGAGGGTTTTGAGCCGAGGCCAATATTTAAAACGGAGATCCATCGAGCGAACCTGAGACTAAACAAAATGAATTAAATATAGCAAGTTATTTATTTTTTTCTTCAATTTTCCCTTCCGACATTTGTTTCCCGCGACTTCCGCAACTTATCGGGTAGTGCCTCCATACGAGGCTCATCATCGGTCTTCATACAAAAATACAGTGCCTACAATGGGCCCCACCACTTAAATTCAAAATTCATGTTGGCTTGCTCAATAAACTTCGGGCTCGGGTTCGTTTAATCCTATTAAACGAATTTTCCGTCGCAACGCAATTAAATCCAATTTAATTAAATAATAATGTCTAGCAAAATTATTATGAAAGTCACGCGTGAATTAATTCCAAATTAATTCGTTCGCCCGAATTAAAATCCAATTTTAATTCCGCTTTGAAATCCGATTTCAATTAATGTATCTAATATGTTATTTAATCGATTGATTCCAAATTAATCGCGTTCTCTCTTCTATTAGAATTTTATCCCATATAGACTTGTCGCAATTAATCCTAGATTAATTTTCTCTCTCATAATTAATCCCAGATTAATTCTGTTCGAGTCAAATGTCATCGGTGAAACTTTGGGAAGCGACCCAAGAGATCCCTGGATATATTGGCAGTAAATCTGGTTGTCGGACTATCCGAACACATCCGTACCTCGTACCACGTTCTTACCGATTTACAAGACATGGTTGGCTTCTAGCAAAGAACCGTGCCTACCCAATTCTCCAGAAATATTCAACGAAGAATATATAATCTATATCAGGCGTAGTATATAATGTATTGCGTATTACGATCCAGTATCGGATGTCACATGCTAGGCATAGGGTTGGAATTGTGTATGCCCCGTACGGACCATATATCTGATCATCAGCAACTAGTCTCTATAATCGGATAATCATGACCTAGTCATACTATCCCGATATCTGCAGCATTTAAGAGTACTAGTTCTGTATCCCTGCATGATCATCATCTCCATATGACTGAAGTGATACTTCCATATTGACATCACATCCAATACACTATGATTCTCAGTAAACCCAGAAGAGGCGTACACAGAACCTGTTAAAGCTCCGGACGACCAAAACCAAAGCGTACTGATTGTCTCAAGTATTAGCCATGCAAGTCTCATGTTAAGACCACATACACCTACCCAGATTCTGATTCCTATAGACACATAGTCATACTATCAATGAGACTTTGAGGGTCTATCCAGAGCGAAGCTGTTCCCGGTCCAACGGCTAACAGAACCTCTTATCACACATGCATAAGTATCCAATACTTAAATATATAAAAACTATGTCGTTAAGCTTCCATAACGTGCACAATGTAATACTAGTCTATTCCACATTATCGTTGACCAGTCTAGATAATACTACGAATAGAGATATTTAATGATAAAGCTTTCGGGGATTAATATTGTCTCATATCTTATTAATCCGGTACTAATCATATGGACTTTTATCATTTATATATCCAAGTAATCCAATTACAAAATGGTTAAAGAGCGATTTCCTTTGTCACATAGTTAATTTGTACAAGAACACCATATTCTTTACAAATAGTGATGTTGTGGGTCATAATTTTCCGATAATCTCCCACTTGGCCTATAGCCAATCCCTCAACTTTCCAACACCTGAACTATGTACGGGTCAATTATACTTATACTAATATATCGCTTTCGTCAGCGGATATGCAAGGTTACCATCTGAAATGATCTTTTTGATCTTCACATCGCCACAATATGTGATCTCACTAATCAGATGAAACCGTCGAAGTACATTCTTGGATCATTGATGAGACTGTGGTTCCTTAACTTGTGTTGTAGCCCAGCTCAACTGCTATTAGAACTACTCATAATCCAATTAGGAATTTTATAGATCCAAAAGGCTTCTTTTGCTGCCTCAGCTCAGTAATATAATCCGCTTTTATTGTTGAATCGGCAACAATATCTTTCTTGGAATATTTCCAGCTCACTGTTCCGTATTTCAAAAAAAATATGTACCCTTATTGTGACTTATAATCGTCTTTATCGGTTTGGAAACTTGCATCAGTGAACCCAATCACCTCAAGTTCTCTATCTCTATAGACTAAGAAGGCATCTTTAGTTCGTCTAAGATACTTAAGGATGTTCTTAATAGCAATCCAATGACCATCGCCTGGATCGGCCTGATAGCGACTACACATGCTCAAAGCATATGAGACATCAGGTCGTGTACATATCATGGCATACATGATCGATCCGAATGTAGAAGCAAACAGGATCTGACTCATGTTATCTCTCTCATCTTTAGTTTTAGGACACATTTTCTTAGATAGAGAGACGCCATATGACACTAGAAGCAGTACCCTCTTAGACTGGTCCATGTTGAATCTCTTCAACACTTAGTCAATGTACGAGCTCTGGGAGAGTCCAATCAGCTTTCTAGTTCTATCCCGGTAGATCCTTATTCCCTGAATAAAGGCTGCTTCTCCCAGATCTTTCATGGAGAATTTTAATGAAAGCCAAGCTTTCACCGATTGTAGCATGGGAATGTCATTGCTAAGAAGCAATACATCATCAATATATAGGACAATCAATGTTAGTGCGCTCCCACTAACCTTCTTATATACACAAGAATCATCATCGTTTTTAATGAAACCATATTGTAATATGATCTAATCAAAATGTATGTTTCAATAACACGATGCTTACTTCAATCCATAAGTGGATGGATTTAACTTGCAAACATTGTTTGCATGTTTTGGCACGACAAAACCGTTAGGGTGTTGTATATAAACATCCTCCAAAAGGTTTCCTTTAAGGAAAGCGGTTTTGACGTCCATCTGTAATATTTCATTATCGAAATATGCAGCATTAGCAAGCATTATCCGAATGGATTTAATCACGGCAATGGGTAAAAGGTTTAGTCGTAATCAACACCATGTTGATGACGATACCCTTGCGCTATAAGCCTAGCTTTGTATGTTTGTTTGTTGCAATCCATGTCTGTCTTCACCTTGAAGACTCATTTGCTACCAATAGGCACAATGCCTTCTGGTACATCAACCAGTGTCCAAACTTGGTTGAATACATGGAATCCATTTCGGACTTCATGGCACCTTGCCATAAAGTGGAGTCGAAACCTTGTATCGCTACCTCATACGTAGCCGGTTTATCTTCCTCAATGAGATTAATATCTACATGAGGTGAGATCAGAAACCCATACCTCTCAGGTTGTTTTTTGACTCTCTCCGACCTACGCGGTTCTTGTGTATTAGAAGATTATTGAACAGTCTCATCCCTGATGAAATGTTCGTGTTTCGTTAGGGGGGATCGGTGCCAATAATAGTATCACTCTGATTTTCATCGAGTTCTACTTTCCTCCCATTTACCACTGCATTTAGGAATTCCTCTAAGGAAAACCGCATGGAGAGCAACAAATATTTTGTTCTCTTATTGGTTGTGGAAATAATATCCTTTGGTTTCCCTAGGATAACCAATTACAAATACGCACTTATCCGATTTGGGTTATAGTTTGGTACCATCCAAACATTTAACATATGCTCAGCATTCTCAAATCTTCAGGAATGAGAAAATGGTTTCTTTCCTGTCCATATTTCATATGGAGTCTGTCCAACAGACTTTGACGAAACCTTATTTAAAATAAGTATTGCACTGTTTAATGCGTATCCCTAGAAGGAAATTAGTAGATCAGTGCGACTCATCATTAACCTTATCATGTCCAACAAAGTTCGGTTTCTCTGTTCGGACACACCACTCAGTTGAGGTGTTCTTGGAGGAGCCACTATGAAAGAATACCATATTCTTTTAAGTAATCAAGAAACTCATTGCTTAATTATTTTTCATCACGGTCCAACCGCAATGTTTTAATACTTTTGCTGGTCTGTTTTTCTACTTCGTGTCGGAACTCTTTGAATTTCTCAAAAGTTTCAGACTTGTGTTTCATAAGATACACATAACCATAACGCGATAACATCCGTAAAGGTTACGAAGTATTCATATCCACCTCTAGCCTGGTTAGACATGGGCCCACACTTGTCACTATCATCGTGGGCTAACAGCTCGGTCGCACTTACACCCTTACCACTAAAAGGTGTTTTAGGCACTTTGCCTAATAACAAGATTTGCAGACATCATATGAATTAGGATAAAATCCATTCAAGTACCCACTCTCCGAAAGTGTGGATATACGAGTCTTGTCAATGTGTCCCGGACGACAATGCCATAAATAAGTCTCATCTGATTTACTAAGTTTGAGCTTTTGTTTGTCATGTTATATGTTTGAGATTCATTTATATTCAAAATATAAAGAATATTATTAACATTCGTTGTATATATCTAAATGTTATCTTTATATACAAAACAACCAGTGTTCCGGAATACAAAGGTACACCCGCAACGGGTTAAACAAAATGCAGAGATGATGTTTCTAGTCAAACTAGGTACAAAATAATAGTCACCTAATGTAATTACATGCCCTAGGGCAGATACAAAACATAGGTCCCAACGGCCAAAACAGCGACTCTCGTCCCATTTGCGACTCGTAGGTCGATCTCATCTGAAGCCAGTCTTCTGCTAATCAGCAGATCATGCACATCAGTACATATGTGAGTACCACATCCATAATCAAAAATACAATTTTTAAAACTAGCAGTGGACATGTTTATAACAAACATACCTGAAGCCGGAGCCTTGCCCGTCTTCACTTTCTTCAACTCTACCTTGTACTTACGGCAGTCACTCTTCCAGTGACCCTGTTTGCCATAATGTAGGCAGACATCTTGGGAAATGTCCTTAGTCTTCCCAGAAGACTGTGATGATTTAGCCTTGCCCTTTTCTTTCTTTTCATCACACCCCCAGAAGTCTTCGGCAAAGCCTTGGCCATTTGGGATGTCGAAGTAAGGTGCGCCTCGCGCTTCTTGCCCTTCAGAAGCTCTGGCTCCACTTCTTTCAGCATCGCCAATAACTCTCCAAGAGTTTTCTCTTGGTTAATCATGTTATAGTTAATGACGAACCCGCCCTAGCACTCGGGTAGAGACTGTAAAATAAAATCTATGGAAGTCTCGGCTTCGAAGGTTATGCCCAGCTGACCTAGATGTTCGATGTCAGCAATCATCTGCGACATATAGTGCTCGATAGATGTACCCTCTGACATACGCGAGTGAAAGAGCTTCTTTCGCAATTCATGCTTCTGAGATATAATATTAAACTTGTGAAGATCCTTCAATTTCAACATCATACTATAAGGATCCAATCCTTTGTTCTGACGATGAAATTGAGGATTAATTGCAACAAGAATTACGGATTGAGTGCTAAAATTATCATCACGATGAGTCTTCCAAAACTAAAGCTCTACTATTTGCTCAACTCCGGGCTCAGGCGCGAGAGGTTTCTCTATGACATAGAGTAACTTCTCGGCTCCCAGGACTATCCTGAGGTTCATCTCCCAATCTAGAAAATTTGAGTCGTTAAAGAAATTATCGCCCATGATGATGTCTCTAACGCTAATCTTTCCAGGCATCTCGATTACAATAGTCCAACTATCCAATCGACTATTTCGGGTACACTCAAAATGTAATGGTTACTATAGTCTAACTATATGACCAACTACAAGTGGAGAAAGTGTGTTGTACAGTCTAACTGTTCAAGGAAAGCAATAAAATAATATTAGTCCAACTAATATATTTATAATAACGATAAATAAAATAAAAGAGCACGTGTAAGCAAGTATTAAACGAAATTACAAATTTAATACTGGCCTCCCACTATTTTTCGGCGAGCCTCTAACCCTCTGTGGAGTACTCGGGAAACCTAGTTTCCTAGTGGGCTAGGATCCCGTTAAATAACACGCAACATTGACTTTGGCCAACAAGTTATATGAAACTTAACTAGGTAGATCTCTAAGATCAATTGGATCCCATCCAATTCCTAGATCCGGTAGGTGGACCTCCAAGTCCAAGATATATATCCAATATATATTTCATAACCTTTTCCTCTGAATCAACTAAGCCTTGGCTTTGGCTCAACAAGCTTAATGATTCCAGTTAAGCGCGACCCATTGACAGTGGGAAAGCTTCGTAATCCACGTCGATGTACATAAGTGACCTTGACTTTGGCCAACAAGTCACAACTGCCCAAGATATTTGATATGTAACAAAGCTTTCGTGGTTCAAACACATCCGCGATGGATAGTGATCTTGACTTCAGCCAACAAATCAAAGTCAATCTTGGATCTTGAGAAAGAACCACTCAATAGAAGGAAAACGCTTAATATTAAAGTGAGGGTTTTTCGCGTAAATTGGCAACCAATTTATTATCTTTGATTAGGTCTCATCATACACCCTTAAACATGCATTCTAAAAGCATAATAAGGCGTGAATAAATTAATAATGATATGCGGATGGATATAAAACATAATTTGTTCCTAGAATAAATCTCTCACTTTCCTCTCTCCCGCTAGCACTTTACATACTTCTACCCAATTACATAATACTATAAAGAAACCTCATTTACATTGAGGGGAATTGGTGAGAAGAGAAATACAAAGAGTAAAGAGATAATAGGCTGGACACGCAGGTCCAATTTAATAAATAAGTACCATACTTACAATAATTTCCAAAATTGCCCCACCAATCTAATATCCATCTGATATACATTATTTATACAAATACATCCAAGTATTCACACAAAGCATGCTACTCAATCAATCTAATCCAATTAATTAATCTTTAATTAATGACCATCCAATGTTCAAACAATGATTTGATTTGCGCGAGTCCAACTCGTTTAAGAATAAATACTCAAAGTACGTATTCTTGAATTATGTCGAACTATAATTTTAAATCCAATTTAAATTGTATCCAATACTAATTCATATTTAACTCTAAATTAAATAATTACATTTATAATAGTGCCTTTTAGACTTGGATTCCAAATCCAATCTAAATGGGTCTCAAAGGCCCAATTAACATCCAATACTATTCAATTAAAGTCCAATGGGCTTTCAATTAATTCTTTAGGCATGGGCTTTGGCCATAATGGATCAAACCCAAAATGCCAAGGCCCAAAAAAGAATCACCCTATGCCAAAAATCAATTTAGGCCCATTAGGCCCAATTATATTTTTAAAGGCCAAAAAGTCATATTTGGACTTTATGGAAATGGTTTAAGGCCCAATTGGATCCAACCCAATCGTCCAAAACCAAACTTGGCTCAACCAAGCCCATTAGCCCAAATACAACAATTAAATTAATACATTATTCCAAATTACATATTAATCCAATTAAAGTGTAATTACCACAATTAATTAATTAATCCAATATTTCCAAAATATCAATTAATCTAATTAATCATGCTTTAATCATCCAATTCATGTCCAACACAAGTTGAAGCAAAATCAATCCATTCCAACATGCTCAAGCTCACGGCAATACATGAAATTAACATCCAATTTTGATTTCAATCCAATTAAATCAACAATTAACATTCCATTTCATGCCAATTAACATATCCAATTGTCAAATTCAAAAAATCACCATAAACCTTTCTAGGGTACCATTCGGCCATGCATGTGAATTTGGGGAAAATTAATCTAATCAATTTTTAACAAATCCAATGATGTAAAATCCAATTCATCATCATCCAAACACAACCAAACAACCAATTTAGTTAAATCAAGCTACAAGCAAAAAATCCCAAATTAAAGTTTAGAACCCCAAAATTCAAATCATGTTTAGATTGGCTCGGATACCATTGTTAGTGTCCTAGACATGCCCAAGGTCTCTAAACATGATATATGTGTGAATAAAATCAAAGAAATGTGCGGAAAAACTTACATTGATCGGATGAAGTTCAAGACTTTTTCTTTGTTGTATGAAAGCTCCAAGCTTTGTTGAGTGTTTCAAACACTTGGGTGAGTTTCCCTATCACCTTCTTTTAATTCTTGAAGTGCGAGCTTGCTTGAAATTTTGCAACAAAATTTCCAAGGGAAGAGAGCAAGTTTCAGCCAACTAGAAGGAGAAGAGAGAGTTTTCTTTTGCTTTTTGATATTTTGTTTTCTAAAAACCTAATACCAAAGTCAACTTACAAAAATGTATATGATTTTCCAAAAAGCAAAAGCAAAATGTGTTTGGAGAGAAAAAAGCATTAAATGCTCCCAACAACTTCCATCACTCATGTAGACATTTGATGTAAGTTGGTGGGCCCCACCACTTAAATTCAAAATTTAAGTTGGTTTGCTCAACACACTTCGGGCTCGGGTTCGTTTAATCCTATTAAACGAATTTTCCGTCGCGACGCAATTAAATCCAATTTAATTAAATAATAATGCCTAGCAAAATTATTACGAAAGTCCCCTGCGAATTAATTCCAAATTAATTCATTTGCCCGAATTAAAATCCAATTTTAATTCTGCTTTGAAATCTGATTTCAATTAATATATCCAATATACTATTTAATCGATTAATTCCAAATTAATCACGTTCTCTCTTCTATTAGAATTTTATCCCAAAATTCTTGCCGCAATTAATCCTAGATTAATTTTCTCTCTCTCATAATTAATCCCAGATTAATTCTGTTCGAGTCAAATATCATCGGTGAATATTTGGGAAGCGACCCAAGTGATCCCTGGATATGTTGGCAGTAAATCTGGTTGTCGGACTATCCGAACACCTACATACCTTGTACCACGTACTTACCGATTTACAAGACATGGTTGGCTTCTAGCAAAGCACCGTGCCTACCTAATTCTCTGGAAATATTCAATGAAGAATATATAATCTATATCAGGCGTAGTATACAATGTTTTGCGTATTACGATCTAGTATCGGATGTCACATACTAGGCCTAGGGTTGGAATTGTGTTTGCCCCGTACGAAGCATATATCGGATCATCAGCATCTAGTCTCTGTAATCAGATAATCATGACCTAGTCATACTATCCCGATAGCTGCAGCATATAAGAGTACTAGTTTTGTATCTCTGCGTGATCATAATCTTCATATGAATGAAGTGATACTTCCATCTTGACATCACATCTAATACACTACGATTCTTAGTAAACCTAAAAGAGGCTTACATAGAACCTATTAAAGCTCCGAACGACCCAAACCAAAGTGTATGTTAAGACCATATACACCTACCCTGAGGGGTCTATCCAGAGCGAAGCTATTCCCGGTCCAACGGCTAACAGAACCTCTTATCACACTTGTATAAGTATCTAATACTTAAATATATGAGAACTATACCGTTAAGCTTCCATAACGCGCACAAATGTAATACTAGTCTATTCCACATTATCGTTGTCCAGTCTCGATAATACTATGACTAGGGATATTAATGATTAAACCGTTCGTGGATTAATATTTTCTCATATCTTATTAATTTGGTACTAATCATATGGACTTTTATCATTTATATATCCAAGTAATCCAATTACAAAATGATAAAAGGGTAATTTCCTTTGTCACATAGTTAATTTGTACATAAACACCATGTTCTTTACAAATAGTGATGATATTGGTCATAATATTCCAACATCTCCAAGTGCTAGCGGGAGAGGGGAAGAGAGAGAGATTTGTTCAAGGAATAAAATTGTATATATCCATCCGCATATCATTATTAAATTTATCTCGCCTTATTATGCTTTTAGAATCCATGTTTAAGGGTGTATGATGAGACCTAATCAAAGATAATAAATTGGTTACCAATTTACGAAAATGCCATCATATTTAATATTAAGTGTTTTCTTCCATTGAGTGGTTCTCTCTCAAGATCCAAGATTGGCTTTGGTTTGTTGGCCAAAGTTAAGATCATTGTCTATCGCAGATGTGTTTGAACCATGAAAGCTTTGTTAACATCGCATGTCTTGGGCAGTTGTGACTTGTTGGCCAAAGTCAAGGTCACTCATGTTCATCGACGTGGATTAAAAAGTTTTCCCACTGTCAATAGGTCGCGCTTAATTGGAATCATTAAGCTTGTTGAGCCAAAGCCAAGGCTTAGTTGATTCAGAGGAAACATGTTAGGAAATATATTGGATATATGTTTCGGACTTGGAAGTCCACCTACCGGATCTAGGAATTGGATGGGATCCAATTGATCTTAGAGATCTACCTAGTTAAATTGTATACAGCTTGTTGGCTAAAGTCAAGGTTGTGTATTATTTAACGGGATCCTAGCTCACTAGGAAACTAGGTTTCCCGAGTACTCAACGGAGGGTTAGAGGCTCGCCGAAAAATAATGGGAGGCAAATATTAAATTTGGAATTTCGTTTAATACTTGCTAATGCGCGCTCTATTTTATTTCTCGTTAATATATATATTAGTTGGACTAATATTATTTTATTGTTTTCTTTGAACAGTTAGACTGTACTCAACACTACTCCATTTGTAATTGGTTATATAGTTGGACTATAGTTACCATTACATATGAGTGTACCTGAAATATTTGATTGGATAGTTGGACTATAGCAATCAAAATGGATGGAAACTTTAGCATTAGGGACATAATCATGGGCGAGAATGTCTTTAACGGCGTAAATTTTCCAGACTGGGAGATAAATCTCAGGATAGTCCTGGGAGTTGAGAAGTTGCTATATGTTATAGAGAGACCTCTTGGTCCTGAGCCTGGACTTGAGCGACCAATTGATCATAAGCTTTTGAAGACTCATCGAGATGATAACTTTACTGCTCAATCCGTTATGCTTGCTACATTGACTCCTCAGTTTCATCATCAGAACAAGGGATTGGTTCTTTATGGGATGATGCTGAAGTTAAAGGATATTCATAGATCTAATCTTAGATCTCAGAAGTATGAGTTGCAGAAGAAGCTCTTTCGCTCGCGTATGTCAGAGGGTACTGTTATGGATATGCCCTATACCCAACTTGTGGATGGGCTATATGTACATGTATTTGTAATATTTTCATTAATTAATAAAATGGAAATCTTTATTATACGTGTCTTACATAACTTATATGAATCATCAACACTGTAATAAAGTCATTGGAGTAATAAGACGGTGGCTTCCACGCCTTATGAGAATCGTTACTCTTAAATGTTCATAGTCATAGTTTTGTGAATAATCTGGGTGTTCACAAAGCGGAGAGACTAGCATGATGATATGATCTGCCCTTAAGTGGGGTAGCTGATCTCATAGGCTACTAGCAAAGATCTGTCCGCTTGGTGTATCACATGGATGCATGAGTTGCTCGTGTCCATCAAACTGACCGCCGAAAGTTTTCATATGGAGTGTTTATCCCATGTGTCTGTGAGCACTTTCATGTATCAATTAAATGACTAGTCCTTAGACTTGAGGTCATGACAATCTTATATGTGGATCAAATAACTTTGACATTTTCCTTCCCCGGTTCAAAAAATCTGGTCATAATGGTATAATTGGGTCATTTATTGAAACACATGAAGTTTGTAAAGATACAACAGAGAATCGCCACTCTCTCGGATAATATTTTCTTATAAGAGTAGTATTCCAGTTCGCGGGTTGATATGTGTGATCAGTGCTTGAGACTGTGGCCACAGCGGAAGAATCATATGAGATTTTGGGGTTAGCACGATTCATGACACTATCAACATCATACATTTGACCACATTGGTAGACATTTTCCGTACCCTAGGCCAATAGGTGGGGATACAGTGAGGCGAGGGACCATATCATATATAAATCGCATACAAAATGGGTATATATATATTTCCTTCTCATTTTGGGGCCTTGGCATGTTGCTAGATGTCAACCTTGGTCATTGAAATCGAACGACCATCTGATCGGAGGATAATTTATGTTCGATTAAATTATCACGATTCATTTCATGTCCAACTTGAGGGGAACCCAACAGGTCACACACAACAAAGTCGAAATCAATGGTTAACAGTGCACTGTACAAATATAACAGCATATATGATTGCTGTCGGAATTGTTCATAAATTGTTCAATGTGTTTAATTATTGAACAGATCATTTATGAGATTCCATAGTGGCTTAGGGTTTGGTGAATGACGATAGGGGCACTTTGGGAATTGGAATAAAAAAGATATTATTCACGTGAATAGTAATTTTTTTGGTTATTTGTTTTGAATTCCAATTCGGCCCAAACTCTTATTAGGGTTTTATAATCTCATTAAACCACTAAATTAATATCCAATGGCTAAGATTAAATTAGCTTTTATCCCACATCGGATTCTTAATTAATTTTGTTGTCTTTGGAGCACTATATAAACCAAAAGAATTCTTCACAAATTTTTCACACCAAAACTTTCATATCTTGGGTTTATATAAGTGAGCAACTCTAAAGTTTAAGAGTAAGCCACTGATTTTGACGATCCTTAAGTCTAATTGACTAGAGGAACCTCGAGTTAAAAGTTTTGAGGTATTTGCCTAGGCTAGCACCAAGGGCAAAATACATGTGCACTCAAGGCGTAGTCTTGCCATTGAGTTTTGGCTTTGGTATTTGCATCTTTGGAGGCCACACACTTGGGTGGCTCTTTGGAACGTGGAAGAGCTTGCTGAGTTCGATAAAATCTTGTAGATTGGAGGGAGGAATGGAGGAGTCTACGTCTCAAGTAAGTCTTTTTCTTTTTTTATTTTATTTAGAGTTCTTATGATAGTTAGCATGTTTAGGTTTATGTTCTTTTCATGTTTTATGAGTTTTATGCTTAGAATATATAGTAACATGTCTAGGCTTGTAGAATAATCAAAACAAATGGGTCATGGGCAAAGGGAAAGTGGCATAAAAAATTTTATTTTCCGATGCGCACTCGTTTGAACTCGAAATTGGGTGTTTAAAAGCTCGTTGGAAAGCTAACACCCTGAACTTAATTTTAGGCATAAGTCTTGCATGATTTGGTTAAGATTTGAATTGTGAAATTGCATTTAAAGTTCACGCGTCTGTAGAAAAACGTGAACAGTAAATTTATTTGAATAAAATAAAATGCAATATCATAATTAAATATTAATCAAAGTTATTTAATGCCTAAAATAATTCCAACATATTAAAACTCATATGCTTGATGATTCTATGTATGATTAGAATTGGCATGATTATTTTAGGGTGCAAGCATCTAGAGACTTTCTAAGAAATAGAGAGTGTATTGTTTATCCCTTAGCTAATTAATTATTTCGTGATGAACTTAGAGATTTATTACCTTTAAGGCTAATAAATATAAATCACTTGTTTATAATAAAAGACATTATAAAAGATACAAGTGGGTTGGGACCAAGGGGTTAATAAAACTTTCCAAACTAAAGTTAATTTAACCAAAGGTATTACTATAGTTAGATAATGATTTGGAGTCTTCCGTCACTCACTACCTTTTTATAACCAAAAGGAAAAGTTGTGAAGACATCTAGATAATCATTTACTGAAAGCTTACCTTAAAGCATATTTAAAGTGTTGGACTAATTTGGAGGATCTATTGTTTATTCCTGTCACCAAGGCAATAAGAGCCTAAGAGGTAAGGGTATTTAAGTGAGTTCGCAACACCCTCCCTCTAGGGAATTTTCAATGGAGGAATCCATTTGACATTTATTCACTTAAACTTGCTAAAATCCTCAATAATAATTGAAGTCTAAAATTTGCCTCCCATTGTAAAGTATAGACCCAAAGGGCTTAAATCGTATTGGCAGGACTAAGCTTTACCAAACTGACCAATACCAATTTGTCCATAAATCGTACTATTGACAATAGTTTGACTTTTCTGAGTCATAAGATGTAGCGACCCTTAGGCGTGGTCTTATAACTTAGTGGCAAAGATTGGGTGTCCACAAGGACTAGAATAAGCTATGGCATGTTTGATTGCCCAACCTAATGATCAAGAAATTGTGATTTATATCATGAATTGGTTGGGAACCTACCTAATTATCATATTTTATAACGACCGACCCTAGTCGGAGTTATGAAATGATGATAATGGGATCATTGCCCACAAGAAATCCATCGTATTAAAGTTGATGCGATTTGCTTAAAATTTTAAAACAATTGAGATGGAGCAACTTCATAATATTAAAAGCCCATGTTATTATGAAACATTAATGAATATTCCTAATTTTAACATTTTATCTTAACAGGTGGGTTAAAATATTTCACAAACATTCAAATGGCAAACAGAGTATAACTTCGTTCCATCCTTGATGAGCATAAGCTCAAAGGGGACAACTACAATGACTGGTTTAGAAACCTTCAAATTGTCTTACGACAATAAATGTTTTTCTATGTTCTTGAAAGACCATTTCCCCCTGAACCCGCAAAAGATGCTGACCAAGATACATTTGATGCTTGGAAGAAACACGTCGATGATGATGAGCAAGCAGTTTGCATAATGCTTGGCTCTATGTCGGACGAACTTCAGAAAGCTCACGAAGATATGGATGCTCAAACCATCATATTTCACTTGAAGGAGTTGTATGCAACTTCCTTCATACCGTGAGATTCCAAGTGTCATGTGCCTTATTCCAAACAAGGTATAAGGAAGAATCTGTTAGTGGACATGTGCTTAAGATGATTGGCCACATTGAAAAATTGGCCAACCTCGGGTTCATCATTGAACATGAGATAGGTCACGATCTAATTCTTCAATCATTACCAAAAGAATTCTCTAACTTTATTATGCAGTTTCATCTGTCTGATAAAGAAGCTACTTTAGCAGAATTACACAATCTGATAAAGCAAGCAGAGAATGACTTGAAGCCGGAGCTTAAAAATTTCTTCATGCTTACGGGTACGGACCTGAAGCCACGAGACCCAAAGAAAAATAAGGGCAAGGCCAAGGCTCCAGATCACCTAAAGCCCAATGGTAAGGTGGAGAAGAAAAATGGAAAGGGGAAATGTTTCTTTATGGAAAGAATGGGTCATTGGAAGAAAGACTGCAGATCCTTGAAAGCCAAGGAATCAAGGGAAGCCCAAGAGGCCAAAAAGCCCAATGCTTTAGGTATGTTGTATATGATTGAACTATATTCTCAAAAATATGAACCTTCTACTTAGGTGCTTGACACCGGTTGTGAGACTCACTTGTGTAACAATGTGTAGAGCCTGAGAAACAGTAGGAGACTCCGTTATGGGGAGGTTGACTTACGCATGGGTAATGGAGCAAAACTGGCTGCATTGTGCGTGGGGACTTATTCATTAGTTTTGCCGAATGGTTTAGTTTTAGACTTAGAAGATTGTGTTTATGCACCTTCTTTAGTAAAGAACATCATTTCAATTTCTTCTTTATGTAATAAAGGCTTTTTATGCTTAATAAGTTGTAATGAATGTTCTATTTATTTCAATTAAATAAAATATGGAGATGGTATTTTGAATAATTGTATCTATGTCTTACAAACTAACAAAGAATGTTCAACCTCTAATATATACAACGTTAACTCGAATAATCTCAATGAATCACTTCTATGGCACAGTCGCTTAGGTAATATCAATGAAACAAGATTAACTGAGCTACATAAGGATGGGTATTTCAGACCCTTCAAATATAAACCTTATGGAACTTGTGAGTCTTGTTTACTTGGTAAAATGACCAAATTACCTTTCAAAGGTAAATGACAGCGTTGTAGCGGAGACATTAGAACTCATACACTCTGATGTGTGCAGACCAATTTCAGTCACCGGTAGAGGTGGATTCTCCTACTTCATTACCTTTATCGATGATCAGTCGTGATATGGGTATGTGTACCTTATGCGGTACAAATCTGAAGCCTTTGAGAAATTCAAAGACTTCAAGGTTGAAGTAGAAAACCAGCTTAATAAAAGTATTAAGTCACTAAGGTCTGACTGAGGTGGTGAATACTTAAGCAACGAACTTCAAGATTACTTGAGAGAAAATGGCATTGTTTCCCAGTAGACTCCTCAGAGAACTCCACAGCATAATGGGGTCTCCGAAAGGAGAAATCAGACATTATTAGATATGGTCCGATCAATGATGCCAGGCACGGATCTACCTCTTTCATTTTAGGGTCTTGCTTTAGAAACAACAACACTACTACTAAACCAAGTTCCTTCCAAGACTGTTAGTCAAACACCATATGAGTTATGGTATGGGAAACGTCATAGTCTTAGTTATCTAAGAGTTTGGGGATGTGACGCATATGTCAAGCTTACACAAACTAACAAATTAGATGATAGGGTAGTTAAATGTAAGTTTATAGGATATGCCTTGAACTCAAAAGCATACGTGTTCTACGTCCCAAATGAACAAAGAACATTTGTCTCACGAAATGCTAAATTTCTAGAGAATGAATTCCTTCTCAAGAAATATAGTGGGATTAGACTTGACCTCGATGAGGTATGTGAAGAACAAACTAACATAGAACTAAACCCCAGGCCCATCAAAAGGGCAGCAATGGAACAACCACAAGGTTATGAACTTAGAAGGTCTGGTAGGGAAAAACATGAGCCTGAAAGATATGGTTTCCATATTGATGAGGAACATGATCAGGTCATTGATAATGACGATCCCATCAGTTATGAAGAAGCAATACGTGACATTGATTCAGTCAAGTGGCTTGAGGCCATGAAATCTGAAATAGACTCTATGTATCAAAATCAAGTCTGGGACTTGGTAGATGCACCTGAATGGATAAAAATAATAGGCTGTAAGTGGATTTACAAGCGTAAAACTGATGCAGAAGGCAACATCCAAACCTATAAGGCTAGGTTGGTGGCGAAAGGTTATAGACAAATCCAAGGAATTGACTATGACAAAACCTTCTCGCCTGTTGCAATGATAAAGTCCATTCGAATTTTACTGGCACTAGCTGCACACTTTGATTATGAGATTTGACAGATGGATGTCAAAACAGATTTCCTTAATGGGAACCTCGTAGAGGAAGTCTTTATGACACAACCTGAGGGGTTTGCATCTAAGGATGATCATAATAAAGTAAGCAAGCTTAAACGACCCATTTATGGACTCAAACAAGTCTTCAGAAGTTGGAATATACGATTTGATGAGACAATCAAAGAATTTGACTTCATCAAAAATGTAGACGAGCCTTGTGTTTACAGGAAAAGTAGTGGGAGTGCTGTTGTATTTCTTGTATTATATGTCGATGACATATTAATCATCGGGAATGATATTCCCATGATGCAAGCCACCAAACAATGGTTATCTCAGAATTTCTCCATGAAAGATTTGGGAGAAGCAGGCTATATCCTCGGCATTAAGATCTACCGTAATAGATCTAAGAGGTTGTTATGACTTTCTCAATCTACGTACATAGATAAAGTTTTGAAAAGATTCAAAATGGAAGATTCCAAAAGAGGTAATTTACCTATTTGTCATGGAATCAAATTATCTAAGGATCAATGTCCACATACTCCTTCAGATAGAGACCGTATGAGTAGGATCCCTTATGCTTCAGAAATTGGATCGATCATGTACTCCATGCTATTTACAAGACATGATGTCTCATATGCTCTTAGCATAACGAGCAGGTATCAGGCAAATCCTGGTGAGCAACACTGGGCAACTGTCAAAACAATCCTCAAGTATCTGAGAAGAACTAAGGATGTGTTTTTGACATACGAAGATTGTTCTGAGATGAAAGTCATTGGTTACTGTGATACGAGCTTTCAGACCGATAGGGATGACAGTAGATCGTAAATAGTATATCTGTTTACTTTGAATGGCGGTGCTGTCAGTTGGAAAAGCTCAAAGCAGTCAACTACAGCGGACTCCACCACTGAAGCCGAGTATATTGCAGCATCTGAGGCTACTAAAGAAGCAGTCTGGATAAAGAAGTTCATCACGGAGCTGGAAGTGCTTCGCGTAATAAAGAATGGTGTCACGGTGTACTGTGACAACACGGGCACCATTGCTCAATCAAAGGAACTAAGGTCCCACCAGAAATCCAAGCATGTACTCAGGCGATTTCATCTCATCAGGGAGATTGTTGAGAGAAAAAAAGTTATTATAGAGAAAATTCCCACAGAAGATAATCTTGCAGATTCTCTGACTAAAGGGCTGACTCAACAAAAGCATGATAGGCACACCCGAGAGTATGGTGTCCAGATTCATACTAGTTGGCTATAGTGTAAGTGGGAGATTGTTAGGGATATGCCCTATATCCAACTTGTGGATGGGCTATATATACATGTATTTGTAAAATTTTCATTAATTAATAAAATGGCAATCTTTATTATACGTGTCTTACATAACTTATATGAATCATAAACACTGTAATAAAGCCCTTCAAGTAATAAGATGATGGCTTCCACGCCTTATGAGAATCATTACTCTTAAATGTTCCTAGTTATAGTTTTGTGAATAATCTGGGCGTTCACAAAACGGAGAGACTAGCATGATGATATGATCTGCCCTTAAGTCGGGTAGCCGATCTCATAGGCTACTAGCGGAGATCCGTCCGCTTGGTGTATCATATGGATGCATGAGTTGCTCGTGTCCATCGAACTGACCGCCAAAAGTTTTCATATGAAGTGTTTACAATCTTATGTGTGGATCAAATAACTTTGACATTCTCTTTCCCCGGTTCAAAAGATTCGGTCATAAGGGTATGATTGGGTCATTTATTGAAACACATGAAGTTTGTAAAGATACAACAGAGAATCGCCACTCTCTCGGATAATATTTTCTTATAAGAGTAGTATTCCAGTTTACGGGTTGATATGTGTGATCAGTGCTTGAGACTATGGCCACAGCGGAAGAATCATGTGAGATTTTTGGGTTAGCAGAATTCATGACACTATCAACATCATACCTTTTACCACATAAGTAGACACTTTTCGTACCCTAGGTCAATAGGTGCGGATACAGTGAGGCGAGGGACCATATCATATATAAATCGCATACAAAATGGGTATATATATCTTTCCTTCTCCTTTGGGGGCCTTGGCATGTTGCTAGATGTCAACCTTGGTCATTGAAATTGAACGACCATCTGATCGGAGGATAATTTATGTTCGATTAAATTTTCACGATTCATTTCATGTCCAACTTGAGGGGAACCCAAAAGGTCACACACAACAAAGTCGAATTCAATGGTTAACAATGCACAATACAAATATAACAACTTATATGATTGCTGTCGGAATTGTTCATAAATGGTTTAATGTGTTAAATTATTGACCATATCATTTATGAGATTCCATAGTGGCTTAGGAATTGGTGAATGACGATAGGGGCATTTTGGGAATTGGAATAAAAAAGATACTATTCACGTGAATAGTAAATTTTTTTGTTATTTGTTTTGAATTCCAATTCGGCCCAAACTCTTATTAGGGTTTTATAATCTCATTAAACCACTAAATTAATATCCAATGGCTAAGATTAAATTAGCTTTTATCCCACATCAGATTCTTAATTAATTTTGTTGTCTTTGGAGCACTATATAAACCCAAATAATTCTTCACAAATTTTTCACACCAAATCTTTCATATCTTGGGTTTATATAAGTGAGCAACTCCAAAGTTTAAGAGTAAGCCAGTGATTTTGAGGATCCTTAAGTCTAATTGACTAGAGGAAACTCGAGTTAAACGTTTTGACGTATTTGCATTGGCTAGCACCAATGGCAAAATACCTGTGCATTCAAGGCGTAGTCTTGCCGTTGAGTTTTGGCTTTGGTGTGTGCATCTTTGGAGGCCACACACTTGGGTGGCTCTTTGGAACGTGGAAGAGCTTGCTGAGTTCGAGAAAAGCTTGTAGATTGGAGGGAGGACTGGAGGAGTCTACGGTTCAAGTAAGACTTTTTCTTTCTTTATTTTATATAGAGTTCTTATGATTGTTAGCATGTTTAGGTTTATGTTCTTTTCATGTTTTATGAGTCTTATGCTTAGAATATATAGTTACATGCCTAGGCTTGTAGAATAATCAAAACAAATGGGTCTTGGGCAAAGGGAAAACAACATAATAATTTTATTTTCCGTTGCGCACTCGCGGCTGCTTCCCAACAGGTACATCTATCGAACACTACGTGTCACAGATGATTGCTGACATCGAACAGCAAGGTCAGCTGGGCATTACCTTCGAGGTCGAGACTTCCATAGATTTGATCTTACAGTCTCTGCCCGATTGCTGGGGCAGGTTCATCATGAACTATATATGGTGATCCAAGAGAAAACTCTTGGAGAGTTAATGGCTATGCTGAAAGAGGCAGAGCGAGAGCTTATGAAAGGCAAGAAGCGTGAGGCGTATGTAGACACTGCATTTTTACATAAAGCCCAATGATGAGCCTCGAACGGAGGCACTACCAGATAAGTTGTGGAAGTCACGGGAAACGGACGTCGGAAGGGAAAATTCAAAAAAATAAATACCTTGCCAAATTTAATTCATTTGTTTAGCCTCGGGTTCGCTCGATTAATCTATGTTTTAACTGTTATCCTCGGCCCAAAACCCCCCGCTACCTGTAAAAGCCCACATGCCTCACACACCCATCCAACCCTTCTAAGCCCATTCCACCCAAGCCCAATCAAAAATATTCAAATCACATTTAACATATGTCAAAATCCAATTAAATCACCTTCCAAATTAAAAATATATTTTGAGTATATTCCCTACCAAAAATACACAATTTCTTTCCTAAATAATTTAATAAAATACATCCATTTATTGCTTGATTTATTTCCTTTTGAAAACCCATGCACAACCCTAACCCTAGCACACTATTATAAAAGGAGCCATGAACAAATCATAAGCCTTATTCCTTTTTCACGCAGCTCTCTCGACCAGAAACCCTAAAACACTCACGACTCTTCCGCCTTTCTCCTATCTCTCTCTCTCGCCTCTCTCTTCCATCTTCTCTGCTCTCACAAAAAATCATATTCACAAAACAAAATAGAAACTATAATCTCTCTCTCTGACATTCCAAAATATAACAAACAAGAAATAAAACCCTAGACTCTTCTAACCCTCACGGCTCTCTCTCCTCCCTCTCTACAAATCCACTCACACACTTCACAAACATAGACACACAGTTCAACACCCTCACGCAATGCCTTCATATCACCGACTTAGACACAAACTACTCTCACACACATTCACGCCTCTTCTTATTGAAGACACTCACGACACACTTAAACCCAAGACACTTTTCTTACACTCTCTCTCACGGCATCACCCCCAGTCTTCTCACTGACAATAACAATTAGTTAATTTGGAATTAGCGAACCCGAACCCGGGAGTGTTTGCGAGCGCACTCACATTTCGAATTCAAGTGCGGCCCGCAAGTCACATTAAAGCGTCAAATCACTAGTCAATCGATTGATGTGATGTATAGTCATTTTGAGTGATTTGACAACTTGTCATGAGTGATGTGAATAGTTGATGGAAGTGGTTGGAAAACATTAAATGCTTTTGGCTCCAAAATTGTATTTGACTTTTGGAAATGCTTTTACAATTTTTTGATTTTAATTTTTGTGTATTAGATACACAAGCCAAATAAACCAACTCACATCATCTCTCTCTTCCTTTTGGATTCGGCCAAGGGCCACAAAATACTCTCCTCATTTTTCCAAAATGCCGTGAGCATGGAAGAAGAATAGTGAAGATTTGTTTCAAATTTTCACATGTGCTAACACACTTCGGGGACTTGCAAAGGTGATAGGGAACCGTACTTGTGAGCTTGGAATCACCATTTTAGAAGCTTGGAGCATCAATAGAGGACATCCATGGGGGTTGACCGAAAATTGGAGCACAATTTATGGAGATTGCCGAGAGCTCAAGGAGGGCAGAAAATGTTTTTGTTCTTCCTCGCATCGCTCAACCGATCAATGTAAGTATTCCGCAACTTCTTTGATGTATTTGCACATATGTTTCAATTCTTTAATCGATCCTCGGGACCTATAAACCCAATAGTTAACCCTTCAAGCGACATCCTAACGCACTCCCAAGAAGTGACTTAAGAGGTAAGACCTAAGGGCACCCTTTAATATATTTTATTTTGTCATTTCGGCACGGCATGCCCGGTTGGACGTGAAATACGTCCAACCGGGTATGCGAAGTCCTACATTGAAAATGGCAAAATTCTTTGGTCACACGTTTATCATTCCGCATTTATTTCGTATTATTAGTCTTTTATTATTTCGTATTTAATTTACGTTTATTGTTGTTTTATTGTTCCACATTTATTTTGTGTTATTTATCTTGCATGTGTTGCATAAGACTTGGTTATATTATTGCATAAATCTGTTCATTATAATTGGCATAAGTAAGGGACCATTCCGAACCCAACGGTTTGAGGTCTTCCCTTACGAGGGGGGAGTGTAGCCTTAAATCATTTCTCAGTTCACACTGGATGGCGACTCCTTTATTCTCCGGTTTAGTTCCCCGCGGGCTACTCCGTACTCCCGACGGGCCGTGAGCCCAGACATCGTCGCCCCATCTCTGTACCATGTCTACAACGCATATTACTTCGACATCCAAGAAGGCCAAGGATTGGCCGAAGCCTTTTAGGGGTGTGAAGAAAAAGAAAAAAGAAGGGCAAGGCTCAATCGTAACAATTTTCTAGGAAGAAAAAGGACAAATCCCAAGACGTCTGCCTACACTGTGGCAAACGGGGTCATTGGAAGCGTGACTGCCATAATTACAAGGCGGACTTGGAGGAAACGAAGGCCGGCAAGGCTCCGACTTTAGGTATGTTTGTTATTGAAATAAACATGTCCACTACTGGTTTTAAAAATTGGATTTTTGATACTCGATGTTGTACTCACATATGTACTGATGTGCAGGATCTACAGATTAGCAAGAGACTGGCTTCAGGTGAAATCGACCTACGAGTCGGAAATGGGACGAGAGTTGCTGTTTTGGCCGTTGGCATCTATGTTTGGGATCTGCCCTCGGGGCATGTACTTACATTAGGCGACTGTTATTTTGTACCTAGTTTGACTAGAAATATCATCTCTATATCTAGTTTAACCCGATGCGGGTATACCTTTCTATTCAGGAACACTGGGTGTTTTGTATATAAAGATGATATTGAAATATGTACAGAAGATGTGAATAATGGTCTTTATATTTTGAATAGAAACGAATCTCAAACATATAACATGACGAACAAAAAGCTCAAATTGAGTAAAACGGATGAGACTTATTTAGGGCATTGTCGTCTGTTACACATTAACAAGACTCGTATATCCACTCTTTCGAAGAATGTATACTTGGACGGATTTGATCCTAATTAATATGATGTATGCGAATCTTGTTTGTTAGGCAAAATGCCTAAAACACATTTTAGTGGTAAATGTGTAGGTGCCACCGACCTATTAGCCCTCGTTCATAGTGATGTATGCGGGCCCATGTCTAGCCAGGCTAGAGGTGGATATGAATACTTCGTAACCTTTACAGATGATGCATCATATTATGGGTATGTGTATCTTATGAAACAAAAGTCGAAAACTTTTGAGAAATTCAAAGAGTTTCGACACAAAGTAGAAAAACAAACTGGCAAAAATATTAAAACATTACGGTCGGACCGTGGTGGAGAATACTTAAGCAATGAGTTTCAATATTACTTAAAAGAATATGGTATTATTTCACAGTGGACTCCTCTCAGAACACCTTAATTGAACGGTGTGTCCGAATGGAGAAACCGGACTTTGTTGGATATGGTAAGGTCCATGATGAGTCACACAGAGCTACCAATTTCCTTTTGGGGATACACATTTAACAGTGCAATACTTATTTTGAATAAGGTTCCGTCAAAGTCTGTTGGACAGACTCCATATGATATATGGACAGGAAAGAAACCGGGTTTCTCATTCCTGAAGATTTGGGGATGCTGGGCATATGTTAAACGTTTGGATAGTACCAAACTAGAACCCAAATCGGATAAGTGTCTATTTGTAGGTTATCCTAGGGAAACCAAAGGATATTATTTCTACAAACCACAAGAGAATAAAATATTTGTTGCTCTTCATGTATTTTTCCTAGAAAATGAATTGATGAATGCAGTGGTAAGTGGGAGGAAAGTAGAACTCGATGAAAATCAGAGTGATACTGTTCCTGGCACCGACCCCCTCATGGAACACGAACAGTCCATCAGGGATGAAACTATTCCATAATCTTCTAATACACAAGAACCGCATATGTCGGAGAGAGTCAGAAAATAACCTGAGAGGTATGGGTTTCTGATCTCACCTTATGTAGACATTAATCTTATTGAGGAAGATGAACCGACTACGTATGAGAAAATGATACAAGGTATCGACTCCGCTTTATGGCAAGGAGCCATGAAGTCCGAAATGGATTCCATATATACCAACCATGTTTGGACACTGGTTGATGCACTAGAAGGCATTAAGCCTATTGGTTGTAAATGGGTCTTAAAAAAAGACAGACATGGAAGACAACATACAAATGTACAAAGCTAGGCTTGTAGCTAAAGGTTATCATCAACGACGTGGTATCGAATACGACGAAACTTTTTCACATGTTACTATGATGAAATCCATTCGGATAATGCTTGCTATTGCTGCATATTTCGATTATGAAATATGGCAGATAGATGTCATAACCGCTTTCCTTAACGGAAACCTTTTGGAGGATGTTTATATGCAACAATCTAACGGTTTTGTCGTACCAAAACATGAAAACAAGGTTTGCAAGTTAAACCGATCTATTTATGGATTAAAGCAAGCATCACGTTCTTGGAACCAATGTTTTGATGAGATCATAAAAGAATATGGTTTCATTCAAAACGAAGATGATTCTTGTGTATATAAGAAGGTTAGTGGGAGCGCACTGACATTCATTGTCCTATACGTTGTTGATGTATTGCTTTTTGGCAATAACATTCTTGTAGGCACTGCATTTTTGCATAAGGCCCGATAATGAGCCTAGTATGGAGGTACTATCCTTTAAGTTACGGAAGTCGCGGGAAACAGACTTCGGAAGGGAAAAATTCAAGAAATAAATACATCAACAAATTTAACTCGCTATTTGGCCTCGGATTCGCCCGATTAATCTTTGTTTTAAAATATTAAGCCTCGACCCAAAACCCCCGCACCCATCCAAAACCCATTCAACCAAGCCTTCAAGCCCAATCCAAAATAATTAAAACATTTAAAACACATGTCTAAATTAAATCAAATCTAATTAAATTAAAACAAATCAAATCAAATTAAATCGATCACATTCCAAATTAAATAAAAACACATGTCCAAATTAAGTAAATCAAATCAAATCTCCTTCCTAAATTAAGTAAATTCCTTTCCTAAACTAAAATAAATTACCTACCTAAATTGATAGATCATTTCCTTATAACAAACTAATTAAATATTCCCCATTATTACACAATCTTTCTTTCCTACCCATACAAGTAAAACCCTAACCCACTCTTATAAAAAGACACACAAACCAAAACCTTGACCCCAGGAGCTCATTCACGGCATCAACCACACACAAAATAAAAAACCTAACTCCCTCTCTCATCAACCCTCTCTCACACGGCCTCTCCATCTCGCCTCTCTCAACCCTCATCTCTTTCTTCAACCGACACTGTCAACACACACACACAAAGAACTACACATGGCAAAGAGCATCAAAAACAAATCAAAAACCTAAGTCACTTCACACGACAAGCGAAATCAAACCCTAAGCAGCCCTCACTCACCAAAGACGAAACATCCATCACAGCCCATTGACACCTTGCAAGCCGAAGCAACACCACCATGTGAACCCAACAACCAATCACAAAACCAGTCACGACATGCAAACATAAACTCACATCGAAGCCCGTAGCACAATAAGCCATCGACCAAGCAACAAACCCTAACTCTATTTCTGCCCTCATGTTACTCTCTCATTCAGAACGCACAAAGACCACTTGCGAAGACTCCATTCACATAAATAAACAAACCAACAAGCAGTCCCTTCCACATATGATCCAGTGAACCGACAAAGCCAATAGACAACCCACAAAATAATAGACCTTTGCCGATCAAACACAAAGCCAAACCAGCCCTCAACGACACATAGAACCAACCTGCCACATATACACATAAACTGCCCCTTAACCTAGATGACTGAATAATAAACCTAAAGCCCTATAACCGAACAAAACAAATAAAAAAAACAAAGAACCGTAACCAGCAAGAGATAAACAACACACTATAAGCCAAACACCTAACCGACACAGCCACAAACCCTTCTACATACAGCCTTTCACGTGAAAATAACAACAAAACTTGCAGACCCCACCAAATAACAAGCCATCGAACAAATCCAACAAAGAAACAAATAACATCAAACAACAACAAACAAGAAGTTAACGACCAAACAGTCCCCATGTGAAAACAAAACAAAAAGCCATGAACCATAGCAAGAAAAAATAGCCTCTACACCGACCAAAAAACAGTCCCAATAATAACTACAAAATTGCCCCTTTACCATGTCCAAACAGTGGCTAGATAACCCCAAAACAGTGAACAAAACCGCAGAAAATAGCCTGAAAATAGTGAATGAAAATAGAGAAAACAGCGAGCAGAAACAACGAGTGAAAACAGTGAGTGGAAATAGCGGTTGAAAATAGCAAGCGGAAATAGCGAACCAGTGAAAATAGTAGAAACAGTGAACCAGTGAAAACAGCGAAAACACTAACCCTTCCGGTGACGTCCCAACGCACTCCCGAGAAGTGACTTAAAAGGTAAGACCTGAGGGCACCCTTCGTTATATTTTATTTTATCGTCCACAGTATCAGTAGTTTTGGGAATGAATCCAGGGTCGAGGCCCACACTGTCAGCAGTTTCGGGAATAATTCCCAAGGTCGAGGCCCACACTATCATCAGTTTCGGAAATGAATCCCAGGGTCGAGGCTTACATTATCAGCAGTTTTGGGAATGAATCCCAGGGTTAAAGCCCACATTCAGCACAGTTCGGGAACAAAGCCCACAATCAGTATAGTTCGGGAACAAAGCCCACTCTCTACACAGTTCGGGAACAAAGACCACAGCCACTACAGTTCGGGAACAAAGCCCACTTTCAGCACAGATCGGGAATAAAGCCCAGGGAACAAAGCCCACAATCAGTACGGTTCGGGAATGGACCACATCATACAGTAACGGTTCAGAAATGGACCATCACATCAGCGACGCCTCGGAAATGAGGTTTAGCATGCCGGAAATGGAGCACGGTTCGGAAATGTACCACCATCACATCAGCGACGCCTTAGAAATGAGGTTTAGTATGCCGGAAATGGCGCTCCGGAAATGGAGCACGGTTCGGAAATGGAGCATCATCACATCAGCGACGCCTTGGAAATGAGGTTTAGCATGCCGGAAATGGAGCACGGTTCGGAAATGGACCACCATCACATCAGTGACACCTCAGAAATGAGGTTTAGCATGCCAGAAATGGCACTCCGAAAATGGAGCACTGTTCGGAAATGGACCACAATCTCAACTCAGTAAGGGTTCGGAAATGAACCACCTCACATCATCATGGTTCGGAAATAGACCACGGCCTATCAGCTCAGTTCGGCAGTGATTCCTAGAGATCGCAGCATCTTACAGGGATGAACGTCAGGGGTCGTAGCACCTCACCACCAGATCAATTCAGTTTGAAGCAACATGCAAGTCAGGTAGCAGCTGGCGAGCAGGTAAGTAAAAATGCATTGCATAACTTTGATAGAATTATCACTATCACACACTGCACAAGTCTCATCAAAGTGGGGGTGATTGTAGGCACTGTATTTTTGCATAAGACCCAATGATGAGCCTCGTATGGAAGCACTACCCTTTAAGTTACCGAAGTCAATGGAAATGGACGTCGGAAGGGAAAAATTCAAGAAATAAATACATCAACAAATAAAAATTCAACAAATTTAGAAAATAGCCTAAAAACAGTGAACGAAAATAGAGAAAACTGCGAGTGAAAATAGTGAGTGGAAACAGCGGTTGAAAATAGCAAGCAGAAACAGCAAACCAGTGCAACCAGTGGAAATAGTGAACCAATGAAAATAGCGTAAACACTAACCCTTCCGGTGACGTCCCAACGCACTCCCAAGAAGCGACTTAAAAGGTAAGACCTGAGGGCACCCTTCGTTATATTTTATTTTGTCGTCCTGGAAATGGCATGCTTGGTTGGACGTGAAATACGTCCAACCAGGTATGCGAAGTCCTACATTGAAAACGGCCAAATTCTTTGGTCACATATTTATTATTCTGCATTTATTTCGTATTCTTAGTCTTTTATTATTTCGCATTTAATTTACGTTTATCGTTGTTTTATTGTTCCGTATTTGTTTTTGTGTTATTTATCTTCATTGTTATTTCATATTTGTCTTTTCGGTTCTTTATAGTTATATACATTATCGTATCTTATGTCTGTCTACATTGGGTTAATGATTGAGTGTTGCCTCTCGTGGTATATCGGATGGAAACCCATATGTAAATTCTGTAGTCGAACCCGAATGGACGGTAGTGCGGTATGTACTTGGGATACAACTCCACGTACCGCTTGAGGAAACGTTCACGCATATGTTATACTATCACATAAATCCCTTCATTACAATTAGCATAAGTAAGGGACCATTCCGAACCCAATGGTTTGAGGTCTTCCCTTGCGAGGGGTGAGTGCGGCCTTAAATCATTTCCCAGTTCACACTAGGTGGTGACTCCATTTTATTTCTCCTGTTTAATCCCCCGCGGGCTAATCCGTACTCCCGACCGGACCGTGAGCCTGGAACAGCGTCGCCTATTTCTGTGTCCTACAGTCTGGCGACTCACTGGGGATAGAGAATCGGCCCTGAAATAATGTATTGTAATGTTTGTGATTTTTTCTACTTTAGTTAACCGTGTCTACAAGTGGGTTAAGACCAAAGGGTTTAACCAAAGGGATTATTAGAGCTAGGTAATGGTTTGGTGTCTTCTTTCATTCACTACCTTTCTATAGCTGAAAGGAAAAGTTGTGAAGGCACCTAGATAATCATTTACTCGAAGCTTACCGTGATGGACTAATTTGGAGGACCTATTGTTTATTCCTGTCACCAAGGCGATAAGAGCCTAAGAGGTAAGGGTATTTAAGAGAGTTCGCTCCACCCTCCCTCTGGAGAATCTTCAATAAGAAATCCATTTGAGAGTCATTCATGTATCATCACTCATTGGCACGTACCTTAGGGTATAAAAATAGGTGCGCTCACTCGGTCGCTTGAATCCTTGAGTGGGGAGACCTAGTTGTGGGCAATCCTTCGCTAGCGGGAGCCTTTGTCTACACTCCCATAAACCCACATGTGAACCATAGTTGTATGACCAATAGAAACCATCCTTTTATGCTTGTGTTTGGGACCGTCATCATTTGGATTCAGTTGGACTTCTTTTCAGGAGATGTGAACTTGTTGGGCCATTTAAACTGGGACGAGTTCGTGTCTTATGACAATTGGGCCAAAAGCTTCTAAATTACCGATGGGCCACTTTGTGTTTGGGCCCCGTATCATTTGAAGTTATTTAGCCACGTTATCGTAAAAGTGTAAACCTGTTGGGCCTTTTTTCAACTGGGACAAGTATGCACCTCGCAATAGTATGATTGAATGCTTTAAAATGATAATGGGCCAACTTGTATGAAAACCTTGATGGGCTTAGAAAGTCCAAACATAATCCAAATATGCTAGAATCATGAGTTCGATATTCGCACTGGATTTCATCCAGAAAGGATTCGCCTTATTACGGCATATTTGTATACTTTTGGGCCGCTTCTAAGTTCATCCCATGACCACGATTGCCGAAAGCCCAATTCATTGTTTCTAGACAATGGCATGATCCCATAATCGGCTTATTCCATGTTGTTAATGGGCGGTCTTTGTCTTTTATCGATAGAAAATGACTGAGGTAGCCAAGGTTCACCTTTGTAGCGTATGATAAAACGATTTTTGTACCCCACATTGGTACATAAAATAAGCCATACCTAGGACAGAAATGGACTTACCACGAGTGTAGGAGGAATAAGGTCGAAAGGATATATGTTTTTTTGATAACCACTTGCATCTCATGCATCTCATGCATACATGCATCATGTTAACCTCGTGTCTTAAAAGTCATCATAGATATCTGTTGGGTTAGGAAAAATAAGACTTGTCAAAGAAGAGTTTAGCAAACATGGATATGGGGGAAAAGGAAACCGAGGAACATAAAAATTTACAGCAAGGATAGAAAGACCATTGTGAAAAAAAAATAAAAAATAAAAAGAGAAAAAAAAAAAAGAAAATTTTTTTGTGTTCTTAGTCCTTAATAGTTAGGCATAAGTCCAATAATGAAATCGTTTGCTTTAGGGTGAAATCTTAGAAACGATAAACTCTTGATGTGCTTTTATCTGATGCTTTGAGTAGTTGATTTATGTTAGACTCGTAAGCACTTATTTATAGGTTCTTAGCAGTGAAAACCTGAGTAGTTGACAAGATGACTAGTTGATGAAATTATAGGTCGACGAATGACCGTTTTCTTAGATGTCTATCCTGACTTGCTTTTGTTATGATGTGTGGTATGGTTGAAAATAAAAGAAAAGTCTCTAAAGAAAAAAATATATAAACAACATATAACTGATAAGCGTGAAGCTACCCATGGGTGAGTATTAGGACCACCATGAGGAGAAATGCTACCTTAAAGGGCAGGTGTGTTGAAAAAAAAAAGAAAAAAAGAGAAGTTCAAAATGAAAAGAAGAAAAAAAAAAGACAAAGGAAAAAAAAATAAAACCATACCACATCGAGCACGGAAAAACAATTACAGAGCATAACTGAGACATCTAGGTTGGTTTGACCCATCGATCTCGATTTTTGAAATGAAATCATTGAGTTGGCTTACTCAAGGATCAAGCTGTAAAAGAACCTTCGCACATACACACTTTGAGTATGGCTTAGATCATTTATTCAAATTCATGGATTTGAGTTGCATCGAGTGTTTTGAAGGTTCTATAGTTTCATTAGTGAGCATTGTTTGAGGACAATGATCTGTATAACTATTGGGAATATTTTGTAGCTTGTAATATAGTATGATGATATGGAACGCCACATCACGTGGCTCACCTAGACTAGTGCAAACAGAGGAGAGCATAAAGCTAAACCAAGTCTGGGGGCGACCATTCTACCACCCCGCGAATAAAGGATGTATCGAGAACTTGAGCCATGAGACAAAATAGAACTGAACAATCACCAGAAAAGAACCAGCAGAAGGAAATTATAAGCAGACCTAGGGGGCGACCAGAGACATTTGTAGGTGAATGGCACCAAGTAGCACAAGGAAGGCCTAACCCATCGGAATAGGAAATACATCCATGCATACATGCATACACGTAGTACTAGGTACGTACGTGTTCGGATAGTCCGACGACCGGATTTACTGCCAACATATCCAGGGATCTCATGGGTCGCTTCCCGAAGATTCACCGATGACGTATGACTCGCATATAATTAATCTGAGATTAATTATAAGAGAGAGAAAAATTAATCTATGACTAATTACGAAGAAATTTTATATGAGATAAAATACTATTTAGAGAGAGAAAATGATTAATTTGGAATTAATTGATAAAATAATATATTCGATATATTAAACGAAATTAGATTTCGATGCGGAATTAAAATTAGATTTTAATTCGGGCGAACGAGTTAATTTAGAATTAATTCGTTAGCGACGTGAATAGTAATTTTGCTAGACATAATTATTTAATTACGTCGCAACGGAAAATTTGATAATTCAGAATTAGCGAACCCGAGCCCGAGATGTGTTGCGGGCCCACTCGGATTTTGAATCAAGTGGGGCCCACAAGTCACATCACAAGTCACATCACTAGTCAACTTTGTCACTTTAAGTTGATGGAAGTTGTTGGTAGGTGATTGTGTGTAAAACACACATGTGTGATGGATTGAATGACATTTTACCATTTTATTATTATTTGGTATATGACTTTCAATTTGGTAATTGGATTACACAACATAATATTCATTTTCTCTCTTTTCTTCTCCATGGCCGAATGGCCTTCTCTTTTTCTCTCCATTTTGGGCGTGAACCTAGGGTTCATCTCCTTTGATTTTTGATTCAAAAATCACAAGTGCTAGCACACATCAAGGAGTCATTCAGAGGTGATAGGGAAACCCATCTATGAGCTTGGAATCAAAGATCAACGCTTGGAGCATTTATTCAACATTCAAAGATGAGCTTGGAGCACAATAAAGGGGCTTGGCCGAATACACAAGGAGCATATTTTTGTGTTCAACGCATCCAAAATCCGATCAAAGTGAGTATTTTCCGCATTCTTACTTTATTGTATTCACATGTTTCATTGTTTAATTGATCTTGGTTGGACCTAGAAAATCCAACAAGTGTGCAGCTAGTGCCAGTAAAATTCGAATGGACTTTATCATTGCAACATGCGAGAATGTTTCGTCATAGTCAATTCCTTGGATTTGTCTATAACATTTCACCACCAACCTAGCCTTATAGGTTTGGATGTTGCCTTCTGCATCAGTTTTTACGCTTGTAAATCCACTTGCAGCCTATTGGTTTTATCCCTTCAGGTGCATCCACCAGTCCCATACTTGATTCTGATACATAGAGTCTATTTCGGATTTCATGGCCTCAGGCCACTTGACTGAATCAATGTCACGCATTGCTTCATATAAATTGTGGGATCGTCATTATCAATGACCTGATCATGTTCCTTATCAATATGGAAACCATATCTTTCAGGCTCATATATTTCCCTACCAGACCTTCTAAGTTCATAACCTTGTGGTGTTCCGTCGCGCCCTTTTGAGTGGCCTGGGGTTTAGTTCTGTGTTAGTTTTTTTTCTTCTCGTACCTCATCGAGTTCAAGTCTACTCCCCTATAATCTTGAGAAGGAATTCATTCTCTAGAAATTAGCATTTGTGAGACAAATGTTCTTTGTTCATTGGGACGTAGAACACGTATGCTCTGTTGGTAATTTCTAAGGTCCCAAGATCAAATCAAGACATGAAAACATGCATGAATACATCAACGGAGATAGCGGAATACTCACATTGATCGGTTATGTCGATTTGAAGACGAATCATGTCCAAAAACGCACTGCCTTTGTAAGCCCACTGCAGCAGTCCATGCTCACTGTCTTGGCAGTTTCGGGTCTCAAAACGAAGCTCCAAACTCCATCGGATGAGTCCCGCCTCATGGTCGAACCTCCCTACCACCTTCGCAAGACTTGTAAGTGTGCTAGCACTTGATTTCTCACCATGAGAAACCACTTGGCTTCCCTTTGTTCACGCCATTTCTGGTTCCAAACCAGTGAAGATTTTCTTCATTTGGGCGTGAGAGAAGAGAGAAATGAGAGAGAGAAGATTTTTGTGTTAAGTTAAAATGATTTACCAAAAATCAATTTATATTTATGCCATAATTTTTATTAAATTAATAATAAATTATGACACAAAACATGCAATGGCTTAGAGTGTCAAACACTCAAATTCCATGCAATGACATTGAGTGCAATGTACACAATCTACATGCAAAGCATTAGAATGACATGTGTCATGTGGGCCCCACACGTTTCCAAATGAAAGTGGGCCCACGTGCACTCACGCGTTCGGGTTCGATATTTCCGAAATACCGAGCTTACGTCGCGACGTTAATTCAATCGAATTTAAATAAATAATTGCGCCTAGCGAAATTATTATTTACGTCGCTAACGAATTAATTCTAAATTAACTCGTTTGCCCGAATTAAAATCTGATTTTAATTCCGCGTCGAAATCTAATTTCGTCTAATATATCGAATATATTAATACATCGATTAATTCCGAATTAATCGTTCTCTCTCTCTTTAGACGACATTTTATCCCGGATAAAACATCTCCGTTATTAATCCTAGATTAATTTTCTCTCTCTTCTTTATAATCCCAGATTATTCAAGAGTGCGAGTTGTGCGTCATCGGTGGATTATCGGGAAGCGACCCATGAGATCCCCGGATAATCTGGCAGTAAATACGGTCGTCGGAGTATCCGAATCACGTACGTACCAAGTACTACGTTCTACCGATTTACGAGACAAGGTCGACTCCTAGCAAAGCACCAAGTCTACCAATTCTCCGGACATATCCATTTAAGAATATTAAGATCTGTATCAAGCGTAGATATACTAATGTATTGTGTATATCGGCCCAGTATCGGATAATCACGTGCTAGGGCTGGGGCTGGATAAGTGTCTGCCCCGTCCGAAACACATATCGGATGTCTGGTAACTAGTCTCTATAATCGGATATTCATGACCTGGTCATAATATCACGATTGGATGCGCATCTCTTAAGAGCACTAATACCGTATCCTGCGTGACATCATCTCCACTATGACTGGAGTGATACTTCCGTCTTGACATCACATCCAATACACTACGATTCTCAATATACCCGGCATTGGCGTACACAGAACTAGTTACAGTCCTAGACGACCTCAACTAAAGTATATCGATTGTCGTAAGCATTAGCGATGTAAGTCTCAGGTTAAGACTATACACACCTACCTTGATTTCGGCCTCCCATAGACACATATTCATAATACCAATGGGATTCCGAGGGGTCTATCCAGAGCGAAGCTGTTTCCCGTACCATCGGTGAAACACGACCTCCTATCGCACTTGCATAAGTATCCAACACTTATATATATGAGAACTATGCCGTTGTGCCCTCACAACGCGCACAAGTGCAATACTAGCCTATTCCGCATTATCGATGTCCAGTCTCGATAATACTACGGCTAGGGATATTTAATGATTAATCCTTCGTGGACTGATACTGTCTCATATCATCTCAATCCAGGAACTAATCATAGGGACCTCTCTTCATTTATATATCTATGGTGATCTAATCACAAATGATGAGAGTGCAATTTCCTTATTACATAGTTAATTTGCTACAACAACACAATGATCTGTGCAAATAGTGACGCTATGGGTCATATTATCCAACAATCTCCCACTTGGCACATAGCCAGTCACTCGAGTGTCTAACACCCGAACTATGTACAATTCGCTCAAATTGCTGAGGAAAGGTTTTCGTCAGCGGATTTGCTTAATTATCGTCTGACGCGATTTACACGATCATCACATCGCCACGATGTATGATCCGAACGAATCAGATGATATAGAAGTATATATCTGGATCGTCGATGAGACCTTTAATTCCTTAGCTTGTGCTGACGCCTAGCTCAGCTGCTAACAGAACTATATCTAATCTAATTAGATTCACTTTCGACCCAAAAGACTTCTATTGCTGCCTCAGCTGCAGCAATAATCCACATTTGTTGTTTATTCGGCAGCAGTTATCTTGCTCGGAATATTTCCAGCTCACTGTCCCGTTATTCAAACTTTATAGTACCGTAGTATTTAATCGTTTTGGAAACTTGCAGTAGTGATCCCAGTCACTTCAAGTTCTCCTTCTCCATAGTTTAAGACAACATCTTTAGTTCTCTAAGATACTAACAGATGTCCTTAAATTCAATCCAGTGACTATCACTTGGATTGACCTGATTGTGACTCCATATGCTCGAAGCGTATGAGACACCAATACAAGTACATTTTAAATGTACAATTTCCCAGAGAGTGTTAACAACTCCAAATCTATCCCAGTAGATCTTTATTCCCTGAATAAAGGTTGTTACTCCCCAGAATTCTACGGAGAATTTCTATTGAAAGAATATCTATGAAAGCCAAGCTTTCACCAATTGCTTTATGGGAATTTCACTGTCAGTGCGCTCTCCCACTAACCTCCTTATATACACAAGAATTATTTCGTTTTGAGTTAAATCATAAACCATTATGATTATTTCAAAACGTCAGTTCCAAGAACCTTATGCTTGCATCAATCCAAACATGGATCGAATAACCCGCAAACCTTGTTTGTCGGTTATATAAAATCGTCAGGATGTTGTAAACATCCTCCAAAAGGTTTCCTTTTCAGGAAAGCGATTTTGATTTATAACTGCCATATTTCATAAATGAAATATATTGTTATTTTCAAGCATTTTCAAAATGGACTTACCATGGCAACAGGTAAAAGGTTGAACCGTTATTAACACAATGTTGATAACGATACCTTTCCGTCAAAAGCCTAGCTTTGTAAGTTGGTTTGTTACCATCCATGTATGTCTTCCTTGAAGACGATTACAGTACCATTAGGCACAATGCCTTGTGGTACAACAACTAGTATCCAAAATAGTTGTTATACATGGAATCCACTTCGGATTCATGGCACTTTGCCATAATAGGAAGTCGATACCTCGTATCACTTCCTCAAAACGTAGTCGGTGGATATACCTTCATAAGATTGACATCTTTATGAGGTTTGATCAGAAACCCATACCCTAGGTTGTTTTCTGACTCTACCCGATCTACTCAGTTCTTGTGTATTTGAAGATTAATGGTATAGATTCATCATAGATGAACTATTTGTGTTCCATTAAGGACTTCGTGCCTTGAACAGTATTACTCCGATTTTCATCGAGTATCACTATCCTCCCACTGACCACTGCATATCGGTATTCCTCTCAGGAAAAACCACATGGTGAGCAACAATCACATTGTTCTCATGTGAGATTTATAAGTACTATACTTAAGGTTTTCCTTAGGATAACTTATATTGGCACTTATCCAATTTGGGTCTTTAGTTTGGTATCATCCAAACGCTATGCCTGGCATACCCAAATTATCAGGAATGAGAAACCTCGTTTCTTCCCTGTTCATATCCTATATGATATCTGTCAAACAGATTTATATGGAACCTTATTCTAAATAAGTTTTGCACTGTTAATACATATCCTGTAGAAGGAAATAGTAGCTCAGAGCGACTCGTGATAAACCTTATCATGTCCAACAAAATTCGGTTTTAGTTCAGACACACCGTCTAACCGACGTGTCTCGGGAGGAGTCCTCACATGAAAGAACACCGTACTCTTTCATTTATATATGAAACTTACTGCTTAAGTATTTTCCATTTCGGTCTTACCGTGACGGCATAATACTATAGTCGATCTGTTAATCTACTTCGTGTCGAAACCCTAATAGTTTCCGATCTGTGTTCTTCAAAAGAAACACATAACCATAACGTGATGTTACATCCGTTAAGGTCACGAAATATTCATGTCCACATCTAGCCTAGCTAGATATGGGCCCACTTACTTCACCATGAATAGGGCTAACAGATCGGTGGCCCTTTTACTATTACCAAGTAAATAGTATTTTAGGTTTTTTAACCTAATAAACTAGATTCGTAGACCTTATTTGAATAGTCAAATCAGTCCTAGTACCCACTCTTCAAAAGTGTGGATATACGAGTCTCGTTTAATTGTGTCCCAGACAACAATGCCACAAATAAGTCTCTATTGATCAAATCAATTTGAGCTATTTATTTGTCATTTATATGTTTGAGATTTTATTTATATTCAAAATATAAATTATGTTATTTACATCTAATGTATTTATCTCAGTATCATCTTTATATAATGAAACACTTTAGTGTTCTAGAATATAAAGGTTTTATCCGCATCGGATTAAACACTGATATAGAGGTAATGTCTCTAGTCAAACTAGTTACATTATAACATTTCCTAATTTAAGTACACACCGAGGGTAGTTCCTAAACTTAGGTATCTACGGTCGAAACAGCGACTTCGTCCCGTTTCCAATTCGTAGAGAAATCTCGGCTTGAAGCCAGTATCCAGCCCACAGCGGATTCTGAACGTCAATACATATATGTATTATGTACCACACTAAGTATTTAAAATCCAATTTTAATACTAGTAGTAAACATAACTTTGACAAATATTTTTAAAGTTAGAGCCTCTCCCTATCTTTAATTCCTTCGTGTCTTCCATATCCAAATGGTTCACTTTGGGATATGTCAATTACCTTTTCAATATTTCACAAACCTTTGGCCAAGCCTTGGGTTTTAGAATATCGAAATGATTTGCACCTTGTGCTACATGCCCAATTGCAAACTTTGACTTTTCTCCACTAGAATGGTCAATTAATTGTAATTTTAATACTTTTAAATCTAAAGATAGATTTATTGTAAGTATTTTAATTAAGCACTAAAGTCATCATCACATAAATCTTCCAAAGATTTTATGCTCTACTATTTGCTTAATTATGGGCTTAGTCATAATAAGTTATTTTATCAAATAAATTAACCTATTATTTATTCCCAATATGAAAATTAAATCATTTAAAGCATTTAATCCAATGATTATATATTTTAAATATTCAACTTTTCAATTCTTTCTTGATTTCAATAGTCCAACTATTTAATCAATTTAATAAGGTACTATTTATTATAATGATTACAATAATCCAATTATTTAATCAACTATAATTTTAATATTGATTACTATAATCTAATTATAAAATCAACTATCATTTTAATTCAATTATATTGATTACTATAATCCAATTATAAAATCAACTACATATTGAATGAGTTTGTATATAGTCCAACTATATATATATTAAAACAACATAAAATATTAGTCCAACTAATATTTTTGATTAATATGACGAGTAAAATATAGATGAGCGCGTTTAGCGAGTATTCGAACGAATGTTGCAAATTCAATACTTGCCTCCCACTATTTTTCGTCGAGCCTCTAACCCTCTGTCGAGTACTCGGGAAACCGTGTTTCCTAGTGGGCTAGGATCCCGTTAAATATCACACAATCTTGACTTTGGCCAACAAATTGTATGATAATTAACTAGGTAGATCTCGAAGATCAATTGGATCTAATCCAACTCCTAGATCCAGTAGGTGGACATCCAAGTCCTAAACATATATCTTATATATGTCTATACATCGAATGTATATCCTAACCTTTTTCCTCTGAATCAACTAGGCCTTGGCTTTGGCACAACAAACCTAATGATCCCAGTCAAGCGCGGACCCATTGACAAAGAAGCTTCGTAATCAATGTCGTTGGACAAGAAGTGGTCTTGACTTTGGCCAACAAACCACAACTTGGACAAGACACCAATATGGAACAAAGCCTCGTGATTAAAACACATCTTTGAAGGAAAAGGGCTTGACTTTGGCCAACAACCCCTGCCAATCTAGGATCTTGAGTAAGAATCACTCAATGGAAGGAAAAACGCATGATATTTGATGAGGGCTTTTTCGCGTGCAAATTGGCTACCAATTTAATTATCTTTGTTAAGGTCTCATCATCATACACCCTTAAACATGCATTCTAAATACATAATAAAGCGAGTATGAAAATAAATAATAATGATATGCGGATGGATACTTAACACATTGATCCTAGATCAAATCTCTCCCTTTCTCACTCAAGCTAGCACTAGTATTACTTCTACCCGTTACACTACACTTCTAAAGAAACCTCATATACATAGAGGGGAATAGGTGAGAAGAGAATACAAAGAGAATAGAGGTGATAAGGCTGGACACGCAGGTCCAATTTAATAAATCGAATTTATTACAACAATTTCTAAAATTGCCCACCCGACTAATATCCATCCGATATACATTATTCATTCAACACAACCACGTATTCACACACATAAGCATGCTATCAATCAATCTAATCAAATTAATTAATCTGATAATTAAGTGATCATCCAATGTTCAAACAACGATTTGATTTTGTTCGAGTCAAACTCGTTTTTGCGAACAAGTACGTAAAGCACGAATTCATGAATTAAATTAAACTACATCATTAAATCTAATTTAACATGTATTTAATACTAATTCACTATTCAATTCCAAATTAAATATTACACTTTTATTTAATAAACCTTTTACGATTTAAATTCCAAATCTAATCGTAACGCGTCTCAAAGACCGATTAACGTCCAACGTCAATTCAATTAAAGTCCAATGGGCTTTTGATTGATTTCTTAAGGCGTGGACTTTTGGTCAACTCGGGTCAAACCGATAACCAAAGTCCAATCCGGGATTTACTCCATAAGCCCATAAATGAATCTTGGCCCATTAGGCCCAATTGAACTTTAAAGGTTCATTAAGTCGCATTTGGGTTTTATGGTCAAGGTTTTGGGCCCAATTGGATCCAATCCATTTGGCCTAAACCAAACTTGATAAAATCAAGCCCAATAGGCCCAATTACAATATAAAGTCCAATTTCCAAAATTAGGCCCAATTAATTAAATATGACAAAATCCAATTTCATATTCAATTAAAATAAAGTGTATTACATGATTAATCAACTAAATCAATATTTCTAAAACACCATATTAGTCCAATTAATCATGCTTAATTCATTATTACATGTCCAACATACAAATTGAAAAATCAAACCCATAAACATGCTTTAATGCTCTCGGCCAAGGAAGGTTATTTTGTCCGATTTGAATTCAATCCGATTAATTACACAATCGACAACGTATTAACTTCCCGAATGATTTCATACACATCCAATGTTACAAAATCAAAAACACCAAGACATTAGGGCATTACACCAATTCGGCCAGGGTAAGGAATTTGGGGTTTTTGTCCAATTCGAAATCCAATCTAATTCGATTCAAATTAACGTCAACCTAATCGATTCTAACTCATCAAATGAATCAAAAATAAAAAAATCCAAGATCCAAAAAATCACAAACCATTCGGCCAAGGCATTAATTTTGGGGAAAATAATTCCAAATCATTTTTCATCAAATTAGTCCAACCAAAATGAATTTAAACATGTTATAAGCATACTCAAACAAGCAATTTATTCAAATCATGCTCAAATCACATTTACCCAAATTTTAAACCCTACAAATTTCATGCTTGCAACATTAGCTCATGATGCCATTGTTGGTAATTTCTAAGGTCCCAAGATCAAATCAAGACATGAAAACATGCATGAATACATCAACGGAGATAGCGGAATACTCACATTGATCGGTTATGTCGATTTGAAGACGAATCATGTCCAAAAACGCACTGCCTTTGTAAGCCCACTGCAGCAGTCCATGCTCACTGTCTTGGCAGTTTCGGGTCTCAAAACGAAGCTCCAAACTCCATCGGATGAGTCCCGCCTCATGGTCGAACCTCCCTACCACCTTCGCAAGACTTGTAAGTGTGCTAGCACTTGATTTCTCACCATGAGAAACCACTCTTGGCTTCCCTTTGTTCACGCCATTTCTGGTTCCAAACCAGTGAAGATTTTCTTCATTTGGGCGTGAGAGAGAGAGAGAGAAATGAGAGAGAAGAAGTTTTGTGTTAAGTTAAAATGATTTACCAAAAATCAATTTATATTTATGCCATAATTTTTATTAAATAATAATAGAATTATGACACAAAACATGCAATGGCTTAGAGTGTCAAACACTCAAATTCCATGCAATGACATTGAGTGCAATGTACACAATCTACATGCAAAGCATTAGAATGACATGTGTCATGTGGGCCCCACACGTTTCCAAATGAAAGTGGGCCCACGTGCACTCACGCGTTCGGGTTCGATATTTCCGAAATACCGAGCTTACGTCGCGACGTTAATTCAATCGAATTTAAATAAATAATTGCGCCTAGCGAAATTATTATTTACGTCGCTAACGAATTAATTCTAAATTAACTCGTTTGCCCGAATTAAAATCCGATTTTAATTCCGCGTCGAAATCTAATTTCGTCTAATATATCGAATATATTAATACATCGATTAATTCCGAATTAATCGTTCTCTCTCTCTTTAGACGACATTTTATCCCGGATAAAACATCTCCGTTATTAATCCTAGATTAATTTTCTCTCTCTCTTCTTTATAATCCCAGATTATTCAAGAGTGCGAGTTGTGCGTCATCGGTGGATTATCGGGAAGCGACCCATGAGATCCCCGGATAATCTGGCAGTAAATACGGTCGTCAGAGTATCCGAATCACGTACGTACCAAGTACTACGTTCTACCGATTTACGAGACAAGGTCGACTCCTAGCAAAGCACCAAGTCTACCCAATTCTCCGGACATATCCATTTAAGAATATTAAGATCTGTATCAAGCGTAGTATACTAATGTATTGTGTATATCGGCCCAGTATCGGATAATCACGTGCTAGGGCTGGGGCTGGATAAGTGTCTGCCCCGTCCGAAACACATATCGGATGTCTGGTAACTAGTCTCTATAATCGGATATTCATGACCTGGTCATAATATCACGATTGGATGCGCATCTCTTAAGAGCACTAATACCGTATCCTGCGTGACATCATCTCCACTATGACTGGAGTGATACTTCCGTCTTGACATCACATCCAATACACTACGATTCTCAAATACCCGGCATTGGCGTACACAGAACTAGTTACAGTCCTAGACGACCTCAACTAAAGTATATCGATTGTCGTAAGCATTAGCGATGTAAGTCTCAGGTTAAGACTATACACACCTACCTTGATTTTGGCCTCCCATAGACACATATTCATAATACCAATGGGATTCCGAGGGGTCTATCCAGAGCGAAGCTGTTTCCCGTACCATCGGTGAAACACGACCTCCTATTGCACTTGCATAAGTATCCAACACTTATATATATGAGAACTATGCCGTTGTGCCCTCACAACGCACACAAGTGCAATACTAGCCTATTCCGCATTATCGATGTCCAGTCTCGATAATACTACGGCTAGGGATATTTAATGATTAATCCTTCGTGGACTGATACTGTCTCATATCATCTCAATCCAGGAACTAATCATAGGGACCTCTCTTCATTTATATATCTATGGTGATCTAATCACAAATGATGAGAGTGCAATTTCCTTATTACATAGTTAATTTGCTACAACAACACAATGATCTGTGCAAATAGTGACGCTATGGGTCATATTATCCAACATGCTCTTGAGTTCAAGGCATATCCTACAAACTTACATTTAACTGCCATATCATCCAATTTGTTAGTTTGTGTTAGCTTAACATATCTGTCACATCCCTAAACTATTAGATAACTAAGACTAGGATGTTTCCCAGACCATAACTCATATGGTGTTTGACTAACAGGCTTGGAAGGAACTTGGTTTAGTAGTAGTGTTGCAATTTCAAAAGCAAGACCCCAAAATGAAAGAGGTAGATCCGTGCCTGACATCATTGATCAGACCGTATCTAATAATGTCTGATTTCTCATTTCGGAGACCCCATTATGATGTGGAGTTCCCGGAGGAGTCCACTGGGAAACAATGTTATTTTCTCTCAAGTAATCTTGAAATGTGTCGCTTAAGTAGTCACCACCTCAGTCAAACCTTAGTGACTTAATACTTTTATTAAGCTTGGTTTCTACTTCAGCTTTGAAGTCTTTGAATTTCTCAAAGGCTTCAGATTTGTACCGCATAAAGTACATATACCCATATCGCGATTGATCATCGATAAAGGTAATGAAGTTGGAGAATCCACCTCTAGTGATGACTGACATTGGTCCACATACATCAGAGTGTATGAGTTCTAATGTCTCCACTGCATGCTGCCATTTACCTTTGAAGGGTAATTTGGTCATTTTACCAAGTAAAAAAGACTCACAAGTTCCATAAGGTTCATATGAGTTAACGTTGTATATATTAGAGGTTGAACATTCTTTGTTAGTTTGTATGACATAGATACAATTATTCAAAATACCATCTCTATATTTTATTTCATTGAAATAAATAGAACATTCATTACAACTTATTAGGCATGAAAAGCCTTTATTACATAAAGAAGAAATTGAAATGATGTTCTTTACTAAAGAATGTACATAAACACAATCTTTTAAGTCTAAAACTAAACCATTCGGCAAAACTAATGAATAAATCCCCACGCACAATGCAGCCGGTTTTGCTCCATTACCCATGCGTAAGTCAACCTCCCCATGACGGAGTCTCCTACTGTTTCTCAGGCCCTGCACATTGTTACACAAATGAGTCCCACAACCGGTGTCAAACACCCAAGTAGAAGGTTCAGATTTTTGAGAATATAGTTCAATCATATACAACATACCTGAAGCATTGGGCTTCTTATCCTATTGGGCTTCCCTGGCTTCCTTGGCTTTCAAGGATCTGCAGTCTTTCTTCCAATGACCCTTCTTTCCACAAAAGAAACATTTCCATTTTCCCTTTTTATTCTCCACCTTACCATTGGGCTTTAGGTGATCTGGAGCCTTGGCCTTGCCCTTATTTTTCTTTGGGCCTCATGGCTTCAGGTCCGTACCCGTAAGCCTGACAGAGGTTTTAAGCTCCGGTTTCAAGTCCTTCTATGCTTGCTTTATCAGATTTTGCAATTCTGCTAAAGTAGCTTATTTATTAGACAGATGAAACTGCATAATAAAGTTAGAGAAGTCTTTTGGTAAGGACTGAAGAATTAGATCGTAAACTATCTCATGATCCATGATGAATCCAAGGTTGGCCAATTTTTCAATGTGGCTAACCATCTTAAGTATATGTCCACTAACATATCATTCCTTATACCATATTTGGAATAAGGCACATGACACTTGGAATCTCACGGTATGAACAGAAGTTGCATACAGCTCCTTTAAGTGAAAGATGATGGTTTGAGCATCCATATCTTCGTGAACTTTCTGAAGTTCATCCGACATAGAGCCAAGTATTATTCAAACTTCTTGCTCATCATCATCGACGTGTTTCTTCCAAGCATCAAATGTATTTTGGTTAGCATCTTCAGCGAGTTCAGGGGGAAATGATCTTTCAAGAAAATAGAAAATCTTTTCTTGTCGTAAGATAATTTTAAGGTTTCTAAACTAGTCATTGTAGTTGTCCCCTTTGAGCTTATGCTCATCAAAAATGGAACGAAGTGATATTCTGTTTGCCATTTGAATGTTTGTGAAATATTTTAACCCACCTATTAAGAGAGAATGTTAAAATTAGCAATATGTTTTCATTAATGTTTCATAATAACATGGGATTTTAATATTATGAAGTTGCTCACACTCAATTGTTTTAAAATTTTAAGCAAATCCCATCAACCCCAATATGATGGATTTCTTGTGGGCAAGGATCCCATTATCATCATTTCACAACTCTGACTAGGGCCGGTCGTTATAAAATATGATAATTAGGTAGGTTCCGAACCAATTTATGATATAAATCACAATTCCTTGATCATCGGGTTGGGCAATCAAACATTCCATAACTTATGCTAGTCCTTGTGGATACCCAATCTTTGCCACTAAGTTATAAGACCATGCCTAAGGGTCACTATGTCTTATGACTCAGAAAAGTCAAACCATTGTAAATAGTACGATTTAGGGACAAATTGGTATTGGTCAGTATGGTAAAGCCTAGTCCTGCCAATACGGTTTAAGCCCTTTGGGTCTATACTTTACAATGGGAGACAAATTTTAGACTTAAATTATTATTGAGGATTTTAGCAAGTTGAAGTGAATAACTGTCAAATGGATTCCTCCATTGAAAATTCCCATAGGGATGGTGGAGCGAACTCTCTTAAATACCCTTACCTCTTAGGCTCTTATTGCCTTGGTGAAAGGAATAAACAATAGATCCTCAAAATTAGTCCAACACTTTAAATATGCTTTATGGAAAGCTTTGAGTAAATGATTATCTAGATTTCTTCACAGCTTTTCCATTTGGCTATAAAAAGGTAGTGAGTGAAGGAAGACACCAAATCATTATCTAACTCTAGTAATACCTTTGGTTAAATTAACTTTAGTTTGAAAATTTTTATTAACGCCTTGGTCCCACCGCACTTGTATCTTTTATAATTTCTTTTATTATAAACAAGTGATTTATATTTATTAGCCTTAAAGGTAATAAATCTCTAAGTTCATCACGGAATAATTACTTAGCTAAGGGGTAAGCATTACACTCTCTATTTCCTTAGAAAGTCTCTAGATGCTTGCACCCTAAAATAATCATGCCAATTCTAATCATACATAGGATTATAAAGTATATGAGTTTTAATATGTTGGAATTATTTTAGGCATTAAATAACTTTGATTAATATTTAATTATGAAATTGTATTTTATTTTAATCAAATAAATTTACTATTCACATTTTTTTACAGATGTGTAAACTTTAAACGCAATTTCATAATTCAAATCTTACCCAAATCATGCAAAACAGTGCTTAAAAGTAAGTTCAGGGTGTTAGCTTTCCAACGAGCTTTTACACACCCAATTTCGAGTTCAAATGAGAGAGAAATAATCAAAACAATAATGGTGCTCTCATACCACTATTGGGAAGCGGCCGCGAGTGCGCAGCAGAAAATTAAAAATTATGATGCCGCTATCCATTTGCCCAAGACCCATTTATTTTGATTATTATACATGCCTAGGCATGTTACTATATATTCTAAGCATAAAAACTCATAAAACATGCAAAGAACATAAACCTAAACATGCTAACTATCATAAGAACTCTAATTAAAATAAAGAAAGAAAAAGACTTACTTGAACCAAAGACTCCTCGAGTCCTCCCTCCAATCTACAAGCTTTTCGCGAACTCAGCAAGCTCTTCCACATTCCAAAGAGCCACCCAAGTGTGTGGCCTCCAAAGGTGCACACACCGATGTTAGACATTATGTCCCATAGCGTCACTGTTTGTAAATGATATTGTATTATTGTACAAAATTAACTATGTGATAATGAAATTGCCTTTTGCCGTTTTGTAATATTATTTACTTTGACTTATAAATGGCGAAAGTCCATATGATTAGTACCTGGACTGAGAATGATATGAGACAGTATCAGTCCCCAAAGGTTTAATCATTAAAATCCCTAGTCGTAGTATTATCGAGACTGGACATCGATAATGCGGAATAGACTAGTATTGCGCTTGTGCACGTTGTGAGGGCACAACGGCATAGTTCTCATATATTTAAGTATTGGATACTTATGCAAGTGCGATAGGAGGTTGTGTTTTACCGATGGTACGGAAAACAGCTTCGCTCTGGATAGACCCCGCGGAATCCCATTGGTAGTATGTCTACGTGTCTATGGGAGGCCGCATCAGGGTAGGTGTATAATGGTCTTAACCTGAGACTTACATCGCTAGTACTTGCGACAATCGGTAAACTTTAGTTTTGGTGGTTGGGGACCTTAACCGGTTCTGTGTACACCTCTTCTGGGTTTATCGAGAATCGTAGTGTACTGGATGTGATGTCAAGATGGAAGTATCGCTTCAGACATATGGAGGTGATGATCACGCAGGACACAGAACTAGTACTCTATAAAAGGTTGCAACCGTCGGGACAATATGACAAGGTCAGGATTGTCCGATTTAAAGAGACTAGTTGCTTGATGTCCGATTATGTTTCGTACGGGGCAGACACATCTCCACCCCAGGCCTAGCATGTGATCATCCGATACTGGATCGATGTACGGAATACTACGGTATACTACGCCTGATACAGATCTTATTCCTATAAGAATATTTCTGGAGAATTGGGTAGGCATGGCGCTTTGCTAGAAGCCAACCTTGTCTTGTAAATCGGTAAAGACGTAGTACGAGGTACGTACGTGTTCGGATTATCCGACGACCGTATTTACTGCCAAAATATCCGGAGATCTCTTGGGTCGCTTCCTGAAGATTCACCTATGATATTTGATTCGGACTTAATTAATCTTGGATTAATTGCGGAGAAACTTTATCTTGGATAAAGTGCCTAATTTAGAGAGAGAGAACGATTAATTTGGAATTAATCGATAAAATTATTGTATTCGATATAATAATCGAAATTCGATTTCGACGCGAAATTAAAATTAGATTTTAATTCGGGCATACGAGTTAATTTAGAATTAATTCGTAAGCGACGTAAATAATAATTTCGCTAGGAGCGATTATTTATTTAAATCCGATTTAATTAACGTCGCGACGCAAGTTCGGTATTTCGGAAATATCGAACCCGAACGCGTGAGTGGACGTGGCCCACTTTCATTTGGGAACGTGTGGGGCCCACATGACACTTGTCATTATATGCATTATTTTATTGATAAGGCATTGCATGTTAATAGTGTACAAAACACTCTAAGGCATTGCATGGTGATAGTGTGCATTACACTCAAGGCTTTGCATGGAGTTTGAGTGTTTGACACTCTAAGCCATTGCATGGTTTATGTCATAGATTTATTATTTATTAATAATTATAACATAAATATAAATTGATTTTTGGTAAAAAAAAGATCAATTAAGACTTTACACAAAATCTCTCTTCTCTCTCAAATTGCCGAGAACTCCATTGACAAGGGCAAGGAAGATTTGATCTTCTATTTCTCCAATTTTGCTAGCACAAGCAAGGGATCAAAAGAGGTGATAGGGAAACCATCAAAGAGCTGGAATACAAAAGCTTGGAGCTTCAAGTCTTCTTCCTCCTCTTGGCCGAATCTTCCAACACTTGGAGCTTCCACCATTTGATCATCTTCTTCATCACATAGCTTTGTAAGTATGATTCCGCCATGCTTCAGTCTTTTATATATATTCATTTATAGTATTTCATGAATGCTTAATCTTTCCTTGGGACATATTATAGAAACCAACAACCGAAGCCAAAACTCAACGGTAAGACTACGCCTCGAGTGCACAGATATTTTGCCCTTGGTGCTAGCCTAGGCAAATACCTCAAAACTCTTAACTTGAGATTCCTATAGTAAATTAGTCTTAAGGATCCTCAAAATCAGTGGCTTACTCTTAACTTTAGAGTTGCTCACTGATATAACCCAAGATATTAAAGGTTTTGGTGTAAAAATTTGTAAAGAATTCTTTGGGTTTATATAGGTGCTCCAGAACAACAAAATTAATTAAGAATCCGATGTGGGATAAATGCTAATTAAATCCTAGCTATTGGATCATAATATAATGGTTTAATAAGATTATAAAACCCTAATAAGAGTTTGGGTCCAATTGGAATTCAAAACAAATAAAAAAAAATTAAATTAAGAAACAAGATTATTTATTTATTTATTTATTTATTTTCTTATTCATTTTTCCAATTTCCAAAGTGCCCCTATCGTCATTCACCAATCCCTAAGCCACTTTGGAACCTCATAAATGATCTTTTAAATATTTAAACACATTGAACCATTTATGAGCAATTCCTACAGCAATCATATATGCTGTTAAATTTGTACTGTGCACTGTTAACCATTGATTTCGACTTTGTTGTGTGTGACCTTTTGGTTTCCCCTCAAGTTTGACATGAAATTAATCGTGATAATTTAATCGAACATAAATTATCCTCTGATCAGATGGTCGTTCGATTTCAATGACCAAGGTTGACATCTAGCAACATGCCAAGGCCCCCCAAATGAGAAGGAAAGATATATACCCATTCTGTATGCGATTTACATATGATACGGTCCCTTGCCTCACTGTATCCCTACCGTTTGACCTATGGTATGGAAAGTGTCTACCCATATAGTCAAAGATATGATATTAATAGTGTCATGGATCGTGCTAACCCAAGAATCTCACATGATTCTTCCGCTACGGCCACAGTCTCAAGCACTGATCACACGTATCACTGGAATACTACTCTTATAAGAAAATATTATTCGAGAGAGTGGCGATTCTCTATTGTATCTTTACAAACATCATGTGTTTCAACAAATGACCCAATCATACCCTTATGACCGGATCTTTTGAACCGGGGAAGGAGAATGTCAAAGTCATTTGATCCACACATAAGATTGTAAAGACCTCACGTCTAAGGACTAGTCATACAATCGATATATGAAAGTTCTCACAGACACATGGGATAAACACTCCATATGAAAACTTTTGGCGGTCAGTTCGATAGACATGAGCAACTCATGCAACCATGTGATACACCAAGCGGACGGATCTCCGCTAGTAGCCTATGAGATCGGCTACCCCACTTAAGGGTTTATCATATCATCATGCTAGTCTCTCAGCTTTGTGAACGCCCAGATTATTCACAAAAATATGTCTAGGAACGTTTGAGAATAATGATTCTCATGAGTCATGGAAGCCATCATCTTATTACTCCAATGGCTTTATTACATTGTTTGATGATTCATATAATTTATGTAAGACACGTATAATAAAGATTTCCATTTTATTAATTAATGAAAATATTGCAAATACATGTACATATAGCCCATCCCCAAGTTGGGTATAGGGCATATCCCTAACACTTTCAAGTAATCGAGAAACTCATTGCTCAAGTATTTCCCACCACAGTCCTACCGTGAAGTTTTAATACTTTTACTGGTCTGTTTTTCCACTTCGTGTCGAAACTCTTTGAATTTATCAAAAGTTTCTGATTTATGTTTCATAAGAAACACATAACCATAACGAGATGCAACATTCGTAAAGGTTACCAAGTAATCATAACCACCTCCAGCCTAGCTAGACATGGGCCCACATACGTCACCATGACGAGGGCTAACAGCTCGGTGGCAGGAACATCATTTACCGCTAAAAGTCATTTTAGGATCTTTGCCTAATAAACAAGATTCGCAGACTTCATTTGAAACAGGATCAAATCCATCCAAGTATCCACTCTTCGAAAGTGTGGATATACGAGTCTTGTTAATGTGTCTCAGAGAACAATGCCACTAATAAGTCTCATCTAATTTACTCAGTTTGAGCCTTTTGTTTGTCATGTTATATGTCTGAGATTCATTTATATTCGAAATATAAATACTGTTATTCATATCTAATGTGTATATCTTAATATCATCTTTATAAACAAAACACCCAGTGTTCTGGAACATAAAGGTTTACCCGCAACGGGTTAAACTAGATATAGAGATAATAATTCTAGTCAAACTAGGTATATTATAACAGTTTCCTAATTTAAGTACATGCCCAAATGGCAGTTCCAAAACTTAGGTTCCCACAGCCAAAACAGCGACTCTTATCCCATTTCTGACTCGCAGGTTGATCTCATCTGAAGCCAGTCTCCTACAAATCAGCAGATCTCGGACATCAGTACATATGTATGTACCACATCCAGTGTCAAAAATCCAATTTTTAAAACCAGTAGTGGACACGTTTATTACAATAACAAACATACCTGAAGTTGGAGCCTTGCTCGCCTTCACTTCCTTCATGTCCGCCTTGTCCATACGGCAGTCACGCTTCCAGTAACCCCGTTTGCCAAAGTTTAGGCAGACACATTGGGATATGTCATTTGTCTTCCCAGAAGACTGTTACGATTTTGCCTTTGCCTTTTTTTTTTCACACCCCTAGAAGCATTCGGCCAAGCCTTCGCCTTCTGGGATGTCAAAGTAAGATGCGCCTTGCGCTTCTTGCCATTTTGGAAGCTCTGGCTCTACTTCCTTGAGCATAACCATTAACTCTCTAAGCGTTTTCTCTTGGTTCATGATGAACCTGCCCCAGCATTCGGGTAGAGACTGTAAGATCAAATCTATAGAAGTCTCTGCTTCGTAGGTAATGCCCAGCTTACCTAGCTGTTCGATATTATCAATCATCTGCGACACCTAGTGTTTGACAGATGTACCCTCTGACATATGCCAGCGACCTAGCTTTTTTTGCAATTCGTACTTCTAAGATCTAAGGTTAGATATATGAAGATCCTTTAATTTCAACATCATACTATGAGGATCCAATCCTTTGTTCTGATGAAGAAATTAAGAAGTCAATGCGGCAAGTATAACAGATTGAGAACTAAAGTTATCATCACGATGAGTCTTCCTAAGCTCATCCTTTACTATTTGCTCAACTCCGAGCTCAGGGCCCGAGAGGTTTCTCTATCCAATAGAGTAACTTCTCAGCTCCTAGGACTATCATGAGATTCATTTCCTAATCTGGAAAATTTACGCCGTTAAAGATATTTTCACCCAGGATTATGTCCTTTGACGCTAATCTTTCCAGCCATCTCGATTGAAATAGTCCAACTATCCAATCAATGATTTTGGGTACACTCAAAATGTAATGGTTACTATAGTCCAACTATATAACCAACTACAAGTGGAGTAGTGTCTTGTACAATCTAACTGTTCAAAGAAAGCAATATTAAATATTAGTCCAACTAATATATTTATAACAACGATAAATAAAATAAAAGAGCGCGTATTGGCAAGTATTTAAACGAAATTGCAAATTTAATACTTGCCTCCCGCTATTTTTTGGCGAGCCTCTAATCCTCTGTGGAGTACTCAGGAACCTAGTTTCCTAGTGGGCTAGATCCGTTAAATAAAACACAACCTTGACTTTGGCCAACAAGCTGTATGAAACTTAACTAGGTAGATCTCTAAGATCAATTGGATCCCATCCAATTCCTAGATCCGGTAGGTGGACCTCCAAGTCCGAGATATATATCCAATATATATTTCCTAACCTTTTCCTCTGAATCAACTAAGCCTTGGCTTTGGCTCAACAAACTTAATGATTCCAGTTAGGCGTGACCCATTGACAGTGGGAAAGCTTCGTAATCCACATCGATGTACAGAAGTGACCTTGACTTTGGCCAACAAATCACAACTGCCCAAGACATGCAATATGTAACAAAGCTTTCGTGGTTCAAACACATATGTGATGGACATTCATCTTGACTTTTGCCAACAAACCAATGCCAATCTTGGATCTTGAGATAGAACCACTCGATGGAAGGAAAAACATTTAATATTGTATTGAGGGTTTTTTCGCGTAAATTGGCAACCAATTTATTATCTTTGATTAGGTCTCATCATACACCCTTAAGCATGCATTCTAAAAGCATAATAAGGCGCGAAATAAATTAATAATGATATGCGGATGGATATATAACAAATTTATTCCCAGAACAAATCTCTCCATTTCCTCTCTCCCGCTAGCACTATTCTTACTTCTACCCAATTACATAATACATTAAAGAAACCTCATTAACATTGAGGGTAATTGGTGAGAAGAGAAATACAAAGAGTAAAGAGATAATAGGCTGGACACGTAGGTCCAATTTAATAAATTCTATATTTATTACAATAATTTCCAAAATTGCCCTCACCCATATGATATCCATCCGATATACATTATTCATACAAATACATCCAAGTATTCACACAAAGCATGTTATTCAATCAATCTAATCCAATTAATTAATCTTTGAATTAATGACCATCCAATGTTCAAACAACGATTTGATTTGCGCGAGTCCAACTCGTTTAAGAATAAATACTCAAAGTACGTATTCTTGAATTATATCAGACTACAATTTTAAATCCAATTTAAATTGTATCCAATACTAATTCATATTTAATTCCAAATTAAATAATTACACTTTTAATAGTGCCTTTTAGACTTGGATTCCAAATCCAATCTTAATGGGTCTCAAAGGCCCAATTAGAATATAATGCTATTTTAATTAAAGTCCAATGGGCTTTTAATTAATTCTTTAGGCATGGGCTTTGGCCAATATGGATTAAACCCAAAATGCCAAGGCCCAAATAGGATTCACCTTATTGCCAAAAATCAAATTAGGCCCGTTAGGCCCAATTAAATATTAAAAGGCTCAATGTCATATTTGGACTTTATGGAAATGGTTTTAGGCCCAATTGGATCCAACCCAATTCTCTAAAACCAAACTTCGCCCAACCAAGCCCATTAAGCCCAATTACAAAATTAAATCAATACATTATTCCAAATTACATATTAATCCAATTCAAGTGTAGTTAACATAATTAATCAACTAATCTAATATTTCCAAACACAATTAATCCAATTAATCATGCTCATTAATTCCAATTCATGTCCAACACAAATTGAAGTAAAATCAATCCATTAAACATGCTTAGGCTCACGGTTTGGGCAAGGAAATTATCATGCAATTTGATTTCAATACAATTAAATCAACATCTAACATACATTTCATGCCAACAATACATCCAATTGTCTAATATTTAAAAATCACCATGAGTCCTATCTAGGGTGCATTCGGCCAAGTGGTATATTTTGGGGAAAATTAATCCAATCACTTTTTCACAAAATCAAAGATGTACATATCCAATTCATCATCATTCAAACACAACCAAACAACCAATTTGGGCAAATCATGCTCCAAACACAAAATCCCCAAATTAAAGTATATAAACCCTAGAATTAAAATCAAACTTAGGATGGCGCCCTGATACCATTTTTAGTGTCTTACACATGCCACAAGATCACTAAGATGATTTGTGTGTGAATAAATCAAAGACAAGTTACATAAATTATTTACTTTGACCGGATTTAGGATTTCAAAAATTCACGGATGTAGAAGAAGCTCCAAGCCTTTGTAGAGTGTTTCCAACACTTGGGTGAGTTTCCCTATCACCTTGATTCACTCCTTATGTGCTAGTAAGAACAAAAATTGAAAGAAAAATTTGCCCTCCAAGGAAGCAAACTTTCGGCCATGGGAGAGCAAAAGAGAGAGATGAGTTTTTTTTTGTGTGTTTTGTTTTCCAAAAATAATTACAAAAGTCAAACTCCAAAAATGTGTATATGCTTTACAAAATGCAAAGTGTGTTATACAAGTTTCCAACAAAAGCCATCAATCACTTCCATCACCAAAAGTTGATTAATGATGTAAGTAAAGTGGGCCCCACTTTAAATTCAAAATTCATGTGGGCTTGCTCAACACACTTTGGGCTCAGGTTTGTTTAATCCGATTAAACGCATTTACCGTCGTGACGTAATTAAATCCAATTTAATTAAATAATATTGCCCAGCAAAATTATTACGGAATCGCTTACGAATTAATTCCAATTAATTCGTTCGCATGAATTAAAATCCGATTTTAATTCCGCATTGAAATCCAATTTCAATTAATATATCAAATATATTTTTTAGCCCAAATAAATAAATTAAATGAAAAATCCAATTTAACTATTAAATTTATTTTACCGATTAATTCCAAATTAATCGCGTTCTCTCTTATTCACCAGTTAATCCTGTTAGACATTATGTCCCATAGCGTCACTATTTGTAAATGATATTGTATTATTGTACAAAATTAACTATGTGATAATGAAATTGCCTTTTGCCGTTTTGTAATATTATTTACTTTGATATATAAATGGCGAAAGTCCATATGATTAATACCGTACCAGATTGAGATGATATAGACAGTATCAATCCATAAGGTTAATCATTAAATATGTTGGATAATATGACCCATAGCGTCACTATTTGCACAGATCATTGTGTTGTTGTAGCAAATTAACTATGTAATAAGGAAATTGCACTCTCATCATTTGTGATTAGATCACCATAGATATATAAATGAAGAGAGGTCCCTATGATTAGTTCCTGGATTGAGATGATATGAGACAGTATCAGTCCACGAAGGATTAATCATTAAATATCCCTAGCCGTAGTATTATCGAGACTGGACATCGATAATGCGGAATAGGCTAGTATTGCACTTGTGCGCGTTGTGAGGGCACAACGGCATAGTTCTCATATATATAAGTATTGGATACTTGTGCAAGTGCGATAGGAGGTCGTGTTTCACCGATGGTACGGGAAAACAGCTTCGCTCTGGATAGACCCTTCGGAATCCCATTGGTATTATGACTAGGTGTCTATGGGAGGCCGAAATCAAGGTAGGTGTGTATAGTCTTAACCTGAGACTTACATCGCTAATACTTACGACAATCGGTAAACTTTGGTTTTGGTGGTGGGGGATCTTAACTGGTTCTGTGTTCACCTCTTCTGGGCTTATCAGAGAATCGTAGTGTATTGGATGTG